>LKNJ01000073.1:0-24127 GCA_002120245.1 Maccullochella peelii | reverse complement strand
AGGCATGTTTGCACTCGTGTAAAACTTTGCTGTACTTGACGTGTGTGTGTGTGTGTGTGTGTGTGTGTGTGAAGGAGCGATAATGAGGAGAAGATATTGTTTGTGTGTGTTTGTCATGTTTGACGTTTACATTAGTATTCTGTTCTTTTACGGGTCTCTGTGTGTGTGTGTGTGAGACAGCAGCCCGCTTGTTTGCACATCAATATTCGTGCATGTCATTGACGGTGCAGCACAATGTTGAATTTCCACCTAATCATACTTTCTGCATGTCTATTAGTGAGTGTGTGTGTGTGTGTGTGTGTGTGTCCATGCATGTGTGGGTGGCATTAGCTAAAGGCAAGATGAGCTTACACACACACTTAAGCTCCTTCTCCACATCAGGGAGCAGCTCAGCTGGTGTGTGTGTGTGTGTGTGTGTGTGTGTGTGTGTGTGTGTGTGTGTGTTTGTAATCGTGCCCTCAGCTGCCAAAGGAGGGCCAGAGGAAGAATGAGGTGACAGTCTGAGGAAAAACAAGGATGGATAGAAAATGCAAATCTGGCTAAGAATGGATTGTACAGAATTAAAGGGAGCATGACAGCACTACCCCTGCTCTCCACAGGATTAAAAGCAACATCTAAGAGAAGTACAAGAACAACAACAACACAAACATCCTTAATCCTAAAGTGAGAAAGAATCTGCGCAGAATAAATAAAATAATTTGTGCAGTTTTTAAAAAAAAAAATGCATTTGCAATATTAATAATGCAAACGTTATGAATGATAATTCCAAGAGCACCCGTATTTTTAAGAATAGAACAGGATGGCCTGGAGGTAAAGAGTGAACCAACCCTCCAAACACTGAAGCCAGTGTGTTAAACATTTAGATTAGCTTTATTGTTCCCCTAAAGGGGAACGTTTGGTCCGAGCAGCAGTGAAGAACACAGAAAAATAAAGCAGCAATAGGATTTAAAGTGGTAATCCTCTAGATCCTCCTGTTTCTTCTCTCCTCTGTCACCGGCAGGGACTAAACCACAGGGAGTAGCCAGTTAGTATGCCGAGGCAAGTGGGTGCAATATAGTGAAAGACGGCTGCACTCACCTGTGTTTAAACCACCACAACCTGCAATATCCAACTGGTTTGTACTCGGTAAAGTTTTGTTTTTTGAAGTTCACATTTGCTGTGTGTTTATTCTTTTAATGCGGAAGAGTTACTAGCACAGATGTAGTGGCTAATGACCTCCCGAGGGTGTAGGTCGACCCAACTGTCCCAGTCCAACTGCTTTTAAAAAGTTAAGTGGTGTCAGGTGCACGAAATTAGAACAAATCAAACGCTGTCATAGAAATTGAGCGCAAGGAAAAGTCTAGAAGGTCCCCTGGGTGCACGTTTGACTTGTCTTTATTTCTCAGAGTGAGATTAGAAGAGCAAAATCAATCTCCTCTATGCATTAAGTGCTGTGATGGAGTCCGGACGTGGTTAGCCTAGCTTAGCATAAAGACTGGAAACGAGGGGGAAAGCTAGCCTGGCTCTGTCCAAAGTTCAGAAATACTGCTACCAACAACTCAAATGCTCACAGGCTTTGCCTGCTTCATTAACTTGCTGTGTTAAGTGCCAGACAGCTCTGTGAGCGTCTAAATTTAGTTCATGGAAGAAAAACGATTATTTTAAACTAAGCCTCCTTTCAACTACCTTCTCTGTAGTCTCTGTACGGAATCAAAGAGCGATTAGAGGGAAGCGATGTCTCACGTCTTGTTTGGTCTCTGCGGTGCAGGCGCCATCATCACTGTCATCATCGTTATTATGAGCAGCAGCGGTGTGGTGCAAGGCTGCCGGGGTCTAATTGGCTGCTCCGCTACACGAGGTTAGCCTCATTTGCAGGCCTTGTTATCTAGGCGAGTCGGCCGAGAGAGGGAGAGAGTGTGTGTGTGTGTGTGTGTGTGTGTGTGTAACGAGGGTCGCTGTTAGAAAGATTGCCTGGACGTTTGGCCGCCTGGCTGGTCGGCCATCGTGGTGACTGACAGGCTAATGGACTGACTGACAGGTGGGTTGTCTCGCAGGCTGATTGAAGAACTTTTGAGAGAGAAAACATGCCGCAAAGGTGGACTGAAAATGTGGCGTGACCAGTTCACATGCCTCATTAAGCCTGCTTACCTGCTTCTACCTTTCGCCTTACAGTTAGTGCTGTACAGTGGTCAGTGTTTGCCTCAATGTCGGTGCCTAAAGGACCTAAATGAATACAGCTTTGTGAGACGTATTCACATAAAATAAAAACGAAGCTCTGTTCTTGAGATAATCTGCCCCGATGCCACGGACCCTCAGGGGCCCCAAACCCCCAGGTTGGATTTGTGTCAGTTGGTTGGTTTAATTGCAGATTTCTTTAGTCTTATCCACGGCCTAGAAGACAGTCCCAGATGCTTCAGATAGAAAGGCTTAGGGAAGTGGCTGTGCGCTGTTCTTCATTGGATTTGGGAAAGTTTACCAAACGCGGATTTGCCACACATACTAGTTAGTCCTCATCCTTAAAATCTTCTCCCTCTTGTAGAATCCAAACATGGCGTTTGATAAAGCATAAATCTCACCTTCGTGCGGCTTCTCCAAGTATGTTTTTGAGAAACAAAAGCCGCACATGATGTCTCTTTGTGCTGTCTCCGTTGTTCAGCACATGTGGTGTTTTCTACTCGCCTCCTCGTCTTTACAAACACGTTGGTTATTTGTTTTGCCAATGCGTTTTTAGAAGGAGACAGCAGAGGAAGTTATTTAGTTGTGGGGTACCACAGACCAACGAGCCAAGTTTCAAAAGACACGTGCTCAATGAGAGGTTTGCGAATACATGCTTTTGACTGTATTATATTAATGTCTTTTTAATGAATTACTCCCCGTGTTCTCATTGAACGTTGATAAATTGCGTCTTACAGAGTCGTCCAGTAACTTCAAGGCAGACCTGGTTTGGTATTTCCGGGATTTAGGTAAAATATGGAGACTGGCCTGCTGAATGTCTAGACTGGCTTTACGACTAACTGAGTGTGTGTGTGTGTGTGTGTGTGTGTGTTCTTGTTGTGTTTCCGTTCAGAGCCGATTATGGTAATAAGACCATCATGGGATTTGGAAAATGGAGGGAGAATACAGTGGCTGTGAGCTGAGCTGCACTGCTGCTGGCTTCGGAGGGGATTTACAGGTCTGTACACTTTAAGGGAGAAGGTGTGTGTGTGTGTGTGTGTGTGTCCATCTTACTACCACTTTCCTCCTGTTGTCACCCTCAGAGTACCTCCTGTTTTTAGTTTCTACTTCCTTGCATTGCCCTCCATGATTTTGCCATTTTCTTTCATTCGCTGTCCACTGGTTATGACTCCTCACTCTTCTCATGTACTCTCATTAGCCTCCATCTTGCACGCCCACCCCCACCTCCTCCTCCTCCCAAACACTCTTTCACCTCCTCTCTTCAACGTGCCCTCCCCCCTCCACTCTTCTCTTTCCCTGCATCATCCCTCTGGCTACGTCACTCCCCTCCGCTCGCATCCGTCCAGTGCGGGATGTAAGATTTCGGTGAGGAGAGGGGAGGAATGCCAGGAGAGAGGAAGAGGAAGGGTGGCAGAGTGGAGAGCAGAGGATTCATGGGAGAAGCCTGGTGCCAGATAAGAGGAGGAGGAAGAAGTTTGGAGGGTTTTGCCCATTGTTGCCAGATGTCACACACATGTTTCTGATGCTCATTACCCATGAATGGACAGTCTTTCTCGCCGTGTCTCTCTCTCACACATATGCACAAACATCTGCGTTACTATTGCTCCCAGTCTCCTCATAGTTGCACACACACTTATTATGCCTGAATGCAGTGGTGGAAGCCGCACAATTACTGTATGTTCTATTTAAATGTACTGCATAATGATGCTGCGTTTCTACTAAGTGACCGGAAATCATAGCACAAGTTCAGATGAGACTGAACAGAAAGGAAAAAATCTTTCTTGATAAAGGGAAAGCCACTCTTGCTGTGGCCTCCTCCTCTCTTTTCCTCCCTCCATCTTTGTTCTCCTCCCTCTCTCCCTGCTGAGTTCCCCCTTTCCTTCCCTCCATCTTCCACTCGTGTTCCTCCCTCCATTTTCTTTTCTTCAAGACTCAAGAGGCCGTAATGTAATCCCTCACATGTAGCTCTCTTACAGTCTGTCTTTTCACCTTCTCTACACCCTCGTCACCACCTCCCTATTCGGCTGAAATGAATGAACAGTGAATAATGGCAGAGGGGAATGCCACTCACATAATTAATATGGAAATAATGGCTGAGCTGTGTGGGGATCAATGAGCAGATTGGGTGCATTGTTCCTGGGATTTCAAAGCTGATACCTGACGGGTAAGAGACTAATTCACTGTATTGTTTACATGTGTGCTGCATTAACAGCTGTTAGTCAGAAACTAGTCTTGTTGTCTTCATCAGGTTGCCAGGCAACCAGGGGAGACTGCAGGAAGTTAGTGGTGCATAACCCCCCCCATGTTAATTGATATATAATGTCAATTATTGAGACTTAGAGATGCTGTTAGGTCTAGCTGTTTCCAGTGTTTATGCTAAGCTAACTAGCTGCTGGCTTGGCTGAATATTAGACGGACAGATAAGAGAGTGGTATCAACCTTCTTATCTAACTCTCTGCAAGAAAGTGAATAGATGTATTTCCCAAAATGTTGCTCTTTTGTTTTAATTAACGTCGATTTCACTGTCAATTTAAATTCTTTTTATCAAATTTTGTTTCTTTCACATCTTTGTCTCCAGTTTTGTTTGCAACTTGATAGAATTAATGCGTTTTATTGCCTTGAAATTCTGAATGAATGTAGGTTGAAATTAAAACCATCCGTCTGAATGCTGTATTCTGGTTATTGTTTGCTGCTGCGTCCTTTGCCGCGGTTTATTTTTCCGCTTCCTTTCCTTCTGCTTCATTTGAGGCTTTGTCATCTTTTTAAATGAGAGTTGTGCTATTAACGCAATTAAACTGTCTTCACATGGCGGCACTTTTGTCACACATTACTTTGAAGAGTCATTACGATTCGATTGTGATGAGGCTGATTTGATTGCGCTGCAGGGTCCTCCACAGTTACATCTCCATGCATCTGTCTCTCCCTCTTTACTCCTGACATACAGTCAACACAATCTACGCTGCGTATTTCTTCTGCAGCAGCCATCATAATTTCCTAGACCCCTCCTTGCATCAATTATGTCTCTCCCATTTGCTTGCTCATGCGCCGCACCAGCCTGCGCATAATTTTTCAGAAGCCAAGCTGCCTTCCTCCCGCCCATCACTGGAGTACGTCTGTCTTTAGAGACTAAATATTTCAGTGTGGAGAAATATTCTACATGTCGACAATTGGGAACATTTTAGCATGTAAATGATCCCCCCCCACCCTCTGTCTCACAACCTCCTGCTTACCTTCCTTATTTGCATTGCTAACTGCGGCTGAATGAATGTGTGATGAGCTTGTCAGTGAGGTTGTCATTTCAAAGCCATGAGCTGACCACTAACGTTCCAGCCTCCCTCCTGTCCTCTGGTGAACTCTCTGTCTGTCCGCCTGTTCAAATCCGCCTCAAATCCGAAATGTTGTCACCTCAGCTAGCTGTGCTTTAGGTGAAACAATGATCAAGCATGGTTTTTGTGACAATGCATCTTTTTTTCTGCCAATCCAGTGGGTTTGTAAATAGTTTATTTAGCTTAAAAACCAATGATGCAATGTTTATTCTCTCTATACTTGTGTCTAAATTATAATTTTGATGCCATAATTTCGTGGGTTTGCCTGCCCAGGGACTGCTGATGAAATGTAGCCATCTAGCTAACTCTGGGAAAGTCAGTGACGGTCCGTTGTCCCTGTTAAATAAACAAAAATAAGAAGAATAATGTTTCTCAACCCATAAAGGAACACTTAATCCTTCAGTTTGTCTGAAGAAGAGTTGTCATGTCACAAGCTGTGAACACACACAGTCATGGTATCACCTTTCTAAGTTGATATGGCGAATATGTTAGCAAACAGTTGCCTATTTACACGTCCAGCTGACACGGAGCAACATTAGCATTCATTTGGAGTCATGCCGCCTGACAAATGTAGCTCTGTTTTTGGTCTCCACCAACGCCTGAGAAACATATCTGGCTCTTTAGCTGCTAAATGCTCCACTACAGTATGCTCACCAGCTAGTCGCTAACTCTGTCGGTCTGCTGTGTGGTGCTGAGCAGGTAGTGAATAGTGAGATAATGTGAGTCTCCTACCTCCTGCGTCTCTTCACCTCCTGTCTCTCTCCTATCCACTTTCCTCTCCTCTGCAGCTCCACAAGGCGAGATGTTTTATTTTCCTTAAAATAACACCCATCCTATCGCACTCTGTGCCTTCAGCAGCAAAGATTGTCCAGTCTAATCTAATTGAGACCCTGTAGATTTGCTCTATTTGCCCAAATGAAATTCTGACATCAAGTCTGAACACTGGTGGGAAATTATGTCCGCCCACAGGAAGTGGAAAATCGAAAGTTAACAAATTGTAAAACTCTCTGAGAAGCAGAAAAGGCCATCCAGAGAAACCAGGTTGCCAGGTTGGTGAACGTCAACAATGTGCAGTTTACTCATGATATGAAGGACAAGGAGTTTAGATATCAGCAAAATCTCGTTATCGGTTATCTCTCACTGACTGAGTGGAAAAAAGTTTGAAAATGTATGAAAGGTATCAGAAAACTGAATCAAAGTGATGAAGTACAAAGAGTGGTAACTTTTAAAGTTTGAAGTATCTACTTGGACTATGAAGTAGTACTCGGGTTCAGGTCTGTGGATGTAATGCACTTCTGTGCTTTTATAAAAGTGTAATAGGCCCTCCCTTGTTTCAACATGACAATGCCCTGATGCATAAAACCAGATCCATGATGAAATGCTGTTGTGCCAAATGGACTCATGACTGTCCCCTAAGGCCAGAGGGGCAACAATGGAACCATTCTACACTTGAAAACAAACTTGGGAGAGCTGCACAAAGCGAGTGATTTATGCTTTATCGGAAGTGTTTTTAAACGGTACAAGAGAGAACGCTTAGAGCATGACGACTAACTGGATGGTTTGAGAAATGCACGTCTGGTGAACTCGCCCACCCCTGACAAAGAGCAGCACACAGCCACTTCCCTGAGCTTTTCTACGGGAAGCAAGCGGGGCAGAAAGCTACACTGAAGCCAGAGTTTATTTCTTTTAAATGCCCTTTTTTTTAAATTCTCCTTTTATCTCTCTTCCCCACATTACACTGCCCCTGATCCGTCTGTCCTCTCCTGTCATTCTGTCCTGTACCTGCTCACTGCGTATCTTCTCCTTTTCGACACCTATCAGATTGTCAGGCTTCAGCTCGGAAGCCGACTCTGGCAACGGCCCCATCCCATCATCCCATCTGTTAGAGGGAGGGAGGCTGACGGAGAGAGAAAAGGTGTGCGTGTGCATTGTGGTTGTGTGCTGGTGTCAGTTTGTTGCCACCGTACACAGATGTGAATGTGTCGGTGTAAAAAGTCACTCGCACCTCTCTGCTGTGTTGTGTTTGTGACACGTGGGAACAGAGCGTTACCTGTAAGGTAGCAGCCCTGCAGGAGTGTGTTTGTTTATGTATTCGTGTATATGCTCCAGTGTACAGGAATATGTATGAATGGAGGGTGCTGAAGGTACATAAATCTAGGCACACTTGCCCAAACAGAGTATAGACATCACACACAGGGGGATAAATATAAAAGTGTGTGTGTGTGTGTGTGTGAGGAAGAGAGACCAAAGGTGGGAGAAAGTTGGATATGATGGAAAAGCTACTTTGCACTTTCTTTTATGCCTTCAAGGAACTCTCACAGTTATGGAGTCTCACACACACACACACACACACACACACACACACACACACACACACACACACACACACACACACACACACACAGGGAACAACAGCCCTTGGAGCCTGTTTCTGGTGCCTCTGCAGCACAGTGCTGCCACCCTCTGGTGTCCTCTCGCCACTGCAGCAACCCTCCGAAACATGAACGTTACACCACAAATCCCTTTTTATTTTATATGACACAACTCTTTTTTTTTTTTATTACAAGAAACTCTGTCTCACATGCTGTACATTATTGCTAAATTGCTGGAACACTTGGGCGAAATACACTGCAAGAACTTTCTTTTCATCAGGTCATTCTTGTCTGTAAGAGTCCTTATGTACTATTTTCCTTAAACAGGTCCAGGAAAAATAATTTACTTGGTTTTGATGCAAATCGACTCGTTATTTTCTAAAATCAAATTTATTTGTGTTTTATTCTTGTGCAACAACCTGTCGTATTATCTCTGATTTCAAGTTGTTTCAAGATGCAGACGCTCATTTCTAGAAAGTGATTGAATTATGAAGCAAGATTTCTTTATTCTTTTNTTTTTTTTTTTTTTTATTGCAGTGACAAAAATTTGTTTTTCCTTGTTTGAAGGAAAAAAATAATTATAGGACTTAATTTCTAACTTTTAAGAGTGGAAACGCAGCGAGGTGCAGACCATGTGAGCTACATTCCAAGTCCATCAAAATAAAAGTGTGACACAACTGTTACCTTCTCTTATCCAATGCTTTATTCAGAGTAAAGAATAAAATAAACTCTTCTCCAGTACGCCATGAATAAAGCATGGGTTTATTCAAAGCATCTTTGCAGTGGAAATTTAAACCCTTTTTCCCATGTTGCTGGGAAGTCCCCGAGAGTCCTTTATGGTCGGACTGCTGTTGCCTCGAGATTGTTTCACAACCAAAACATAAAAGCAGACTTTGAGATCTAAAGAACATATACATTCCCCAAGTTCCTCAAAACGTTGTCTTTGGAAATACAATCAATATATTACAGTATATTTTATGCAGAAATGTTCTTTCAAGTGCTTCTAAAATGTGTTTTGCACTGTTGAGGGGAAACAACCTGCCTGACGCTCAGGAGTGGACCCTCTGCAACCAAAGGAACTGATTTTATTTATTTATTTTTTGGTCTCAGTTCCTGAAAGCCTTGAAACTTCGAGCTGATCCAAGAGTTTGGTAGATGCCTGATACGCTGTGTTAATATAACTAGTCCCTCCATATAACTATGGAGGGACTAGATCCAGGATCTAGTCCCTCCATCCCAAAGACGATGCTTGACGATGCTCCATGAATATTTATTACCAGTGTGACCATCCTGACTTGAAAAGCAACTGCCAACCTTATTTCCAATCCCAGAATCTTTATTTTTTTGTTTTGGTGATGCAATATTGATGTAAGGCGCTAATATTCTGTAACATGAAGGCTAAATTTGAGCAGGTAGAACTGTGTTTCTTCGAGTTCTTCTTGGCAGCTTGAGTTTTCTTACAGAGAAAGTGTGCCACACTGATGAAAAGCTCCTGCCCCCGGGTCTTGGGATGGGCCTGTTTTTTAACTTTGTTCTATTAAAAACATCTACTATGAGCCGGTGCGGACTCTCTGCAGTTAGCCCGAGTTACACAAAGGAGCAGCAGCAGCAACGCACGCAGAAAGGCGCCCTGCTGAAACAAGAATTTGCTTCAGAGAAAAGGAGGATTTCTGCAGCCCAGGAAAGAATTAATAATAGAAGGCTATGGGAGCTCAGGGATGCCTAATCCAAGTCCACTGCTGTACTGTGTGCAACTGTTAGAAACCAGTACTTTTTCCAGAAAACACACCAGCTGAACCCAGGTGAAAGTCTTTTGATGTAATATTTAATATCAACAAGTTAGATTTGATGTTGGGTTTCAAGGAATCAATATTTATAAGTGGGATTATGGTTTGCAGTAAATGCCTGTAATATTTTCAGGTGCAAATTAAAATGACTTTTAGTAAGTTATCCATTAATGGATTGTAATATACTTTAACATTTTTAATTGATTTTCTGCATGGCTGTTATTACAGAACAGAACAGAAAATGTGTAATTTCTCAGTGAAGGTGAAAATTCAGGGTGGTTCAAATAGATAATTAATAGATAAATGAACAGATTATTATATATTAATGTGTTCTTAATAGGTTTTGTGCATTTATTAAGATGTTTAAGGGGGTAAAAAACCTTGAAATTGCCAAAATAATATTACAGTGATCCTAGATTTTCCATCTTAATAGATTAAGACACTGATTATATTAAAATAAGTAAATGATGGTCCTTTTTTTTTTTTTTTTTTAAAAGTAAGACTGAAAGAGACGCACGGTCGCATGGGTGGTGTCTCTCTCGAGTTGTTTTGAGGAGGAAGATGAGAGGCTTCTGAATCAGTGAGAGCTCTGTGTTGGTGAGCAGTGGATCACCTCTAATGTGATTACACGAAAAACTGATAACTGCAATCAAACTGGATTACAGATAGTTTTTCAAAAAGGGGTTTATTCGTGCATTTGCTCTGAAAAACACTGGACGAGAACAGAAGCGCTTTTGATTGGATTGATTAAGGCTCATTATTATCGTACATGGAAACTGTACAATGTTGTTTTTAATTGTCAGTAGATACTTTTATAGATGTATAATTATGATGTATTTTGTATTTGAGTGTGTATGTCAGTGGCGGAAGAAGTATTTGGATCCTTTACTTAAAAGTAAAAGCAATATAGCAATGTAAACACACTGCATTGTAAGTCCTTCATTCAAGGTTTTACACAAGTAAAAATATCATTGTATAATTATATAGAACATTATTGGGTTGATAGTACTGTGAAAGCAGCATTTTCCTGCTAGTTTTAACTATTTTATATGCAGTTAAGTTCCCAACGTATCCAAAGATGAACCTGAGGGGTCATGAGATGATTTAATGGAGTCACTAATGTTTGCTTTTTGGTGACATATTTAATCATTTTCCCTTTTTGGGCTCCGAACAGTTATTTAAATGAAACCTTGTGAGAAGTTTGGAGGGGAAATGTCTCTTTGGTAAAACTTCTAACAACTCATAAACATCTGAAACATGACAAGGGGCCCCAAGTAGACTCTGCTTTGTTGTATTGGGGCCACAGGCATAAAAAGGTTGGGAACCACGGGTTTAATCTTTAATGATGCGTTGTGCTTTATAAGCTCATCATACGGTTTGCTTATGTAAGATCTTAATCTAGAAAGTAACCAGTAACTAAAGCTGTGAGACAAATTGATTAAAAGCACAATATGTGTGGAATCGGATGACATCTGGGATTTTGGTTTTGGCAGGAGAGCGCTCTTCACTTTGATCACATAATCACTGCCTGATTAATATCAGATATGAACAGGTCAACAGGATGCTAATGGGAGATGATGGCTTTGTTTACCGCAGGACCGCAGTCGGGGAATGTGTGTGTGTGTGAGATTTTATATTTCCATTAGACTGTAGCCGTAGGATAGTGTGTGCTTGTGTTTTATTCTGTTTGTTTTGTGGTTAAATATCTCTGGAGCTTTGTTTGGTTTTAGTGCCTCATTTGACACCAGCATCACTGCCCGCCATTATGAATCCAAATGTAGCGTATTCAGGCTCATATTTCCTCACCACACGCTTTGGAGCGTTTACTGGCGCAGGGTTGCGTCCCAAATCACTTTTTTTTTTGTTTCAACAACCGTTCCATTTTATGTCACTGCATCCGAGGGAACGTTGGGTAACGGTGGCAAAACACGTTTCTGCCTGATCATGTGTTGTGATTGGCGTGGTGACTAACCATTTGGTAGTGCCACTGCCTCCGCAGCCCACTAGACTTTCTGAATAGAAGCTAGTTAGCCTAACTCGCTAGCTTCACCTTTACGAGTGGAATACAAGCTTAATAACACAATGTTGTAAAGGGACAGACGGATTTCAACACTAACACTATGTGTGCTTGTTTAAAAAAGGGGGATAAGAACGCCACATCTTAACGTTTGTGGGCACTTCCTTTCAGATGTTATATTGCTGCCAAGACAAATGTCTCTTTTGAAAATTAGAAAAATATGCACAGTAGCATAACAGCATGTTATATTATACAATTACTTACACAAAAGAGCAGAATTAAAATTTCAGTTTGGATTTTAACTCAACGTCGAGATTTGTGTAGAAAGACAAGCATCTGTGCATCTTGGAAGGTAATCTTCCAGTTACTGTGTAAATTACAGCATGCTGACACTGGTAGTGTTTCCATTTTAGGCCAAATCATGCCAAAGACTTGGGAAATGGGACTGTCTGCCTGTCTGCTCAGCCCTCATCTTAACAAAGATAGATGAGGGTCGGGGGAGTTGGGAGGTAGGAAGGAGTAAACTCGTCCCACGGACTGACATCCTGTCAGATACAGCGTGTACTTTGCCTAAATTGGCCAAAAATGTCATCATCTTCTAGTTTGAGAACTCCTGTGCTCAAAATATGGTTCATTAAAATGCTTATAGATGCAAGAAAATTCAAATATCGTTTAAATGTTCTCTTTATGGCCGTAATTTTCTTGATTATAACCATACCTTCTACACACGGTAATGACAAGCTTTTAGCCGGTGAACTTAAAGTAATTCTATTAACAAGAGAGACGTTTCAAGCAGCTTTCGCTGTTGCAGGGAAATGTGAAATGGAAAATCAATCTTCCAGTGCTTCTGAATTGAAAAGTAGCTGCAGGAGCAGCAAACTTGGGAGCATTAGCCGACCTTTAGAAATTAATTTCACAGGCATTTCGGACGCACGGTTCAAGAATGGCTTAATGAAAGCTCCACCGCCTCACAGGCATGTCTACAAACACGTGAAAAAAAACAGTAACTTTTGAGCCACAGAGGGAATTGAACCCTAAACACCGGCAGTGTTACTGTCTCACTTCACCTGTTTAGCTGCAGAGGACACTTTGATAAATTGCCCCTGAAATAATCTCCTGCGAGCCGCCATGACACGCTGTCGGCAAACAATCACCCAGCCTCATTAGCATTGTGTATTGACATGAGTGTAAATCTCAGATGAGAGCATTAGTATGCTGTGGAGTATTGATGTCCTTGTAAATCAACATTGGTGGTAAATACAGCAGGTAGGACAAGGACTCACTTCCACAGGTGTTTCAGGGAAATACAGCAGGGAGAAGCTGGAAGCGCGATCTTAAAGGAGCACAGCGGTAGTTTTTGAGTTTGCTGCAGAAAAACAGCACTGGTTGTTTGTTTACAAGCGTACAATGATGTATATTTTCTTTTTTCTTTCCAGCGCCACAGCAGAATGTACTGTACCAGTTCCTATGACACAGTGACAAGTAAAGTCTTCTAATAAAACAATATAAAATCTGTTGTATAAGGGTGTCAGGTAAAATTTGTATAATGGCGACTTTGACACCAGAGACCAGAGTTTGTGTTCCATCTAGTAACAAGAGTCAAGGTTGGTTTCCTTCAACCACAGTCCTAGAACCTTAACTAAGAAGTTTTAGTTGCCTAAACTTAACTTGACCTCAACCATAGGTGCTAGGGGTGGGCGATACCAGAAAATTGGTCTTGATCCATTATGAAGTAGCCTAATACCGCGGCCAGAATCACCGATACTGATACATTTTTATTAGACGTTTAAAAACGGCTAATGTACTATTATGTAGGGGAGGAAAATGTGTAATGATTTATGAGCTGAATGCATCATTAATAGGCTACTTCTGGATATATTTAACTTGACTGTTAATTACCTAATCACATGCATGTTAAAACACAAGACAGCTCCTGATGGTAAGTAATAAATGTGCATTGGGGTCTAGTTGCTAAAAGGCCTCCTCTGTGCGTATTTAACTGGGTCTGATGAAACCACTCAGGTCACAGCTAGGAACGTCCTAATTCTCCTCCTGAAAACAGCCGGACATAATGTCTTTTCATTCACTGATGCATCAATTCATTGACTGTGAAAAAATGAGTTCACTTAGTCGGCCAGTGAGTCAGTGTTAGTCAGATAGTGTTTACGTCATGAAAAATAATAAGAAGTCAAAGATGAAAGCTTCAAAATGGTGTTTAAAGTAACTGGAACATATAAAATTGAGTGAGGAACGGAGCGCGCTCAAAACTCAGTGTTAGGGTTGCCCCGCCGTTGGCATCGTCTCTGAACCGAGGAGATCGCTGTGCACATGCAGACAACCGCTGCAGAGAAGCAAAGAGGATCAATGGATCCATTTTTTGGCATTGATCCTACTGACGCTAGTATCCATACAGGTTAACGACAGCTGTGCAGTGAGATCGCAAACATATTTATGCTTGTAAACCACGAAAAATGCAGACAAATAACTCTAAAGTATATTGTAATAAGTGTGGTTAAATGTCGCTTCTGAAACGCTTCAAGTATGGTCCTTTTTAAACGTGAAGACTTGAACTCAAGCCGCCCTGCTGAAGTGCCCACACAAGGAATCTGAGGTGGTACTCCTTAACCTCTGAGTTCTTGGTGGGAAGTGGGCGAGGGAGAAGGAGAATTCACTTTTTGGCCACAAAATAATCACTTTTAATAGTGGGATTTTTACAGCGTTCCCCTGATTGGGTCTTCAAAGTTTTCGGGGTTGTTAAAGTGGAAGTGGATTTCACAGTGACTGAATGGATCCAGTATGTCTCATGTTGTAGTTGTATGCTTGTTCAACATAAATTTTACAAATGTGTGCAGAATGAGCAAAACGCTTGTACTAATTCAAATGGCAGATGTCTTCTTTTGCAATGAAACTCTTCATTAGTTGTGCTTGTCGAATGAAGTGATTTTGATTCTGTGTTGTGTGCTCATCTGGGCTTAGCGCCCGGGGCAGCTGCACTCATTACACGCACACACACCTGCCCATCCGCCCCTCCGCTTTAGCTGGAATCCCCGAATCGGCTGTATAAATGGTGGAGTCCCCTCAGAGGCTTTTTCCCTTTTATCACAAATATGCAGAGTGTGTAAGTTAGCTGCCGGGCACGACACCCTCAATCTCCAAAAATGTCCACTTAAGAATGTCGGCAGGAATTAAAAGAGCAATGAAAAAGTATTTAAACTGCCCCTTAGCAAAAAAAACAAAACAAAACCCCACAAACAAATCCAAATCCGTGGGCTGTGATGGAATTCTTGACCGGTACCAAAGACTCGGCGAGTCCTTCACCAGTTGTTGACATGCTCGGATTCAGAGATCGCTTTTGGGACCGTCCTCCATTTTGGAATCAACTTACACCTCCAGCTGGTGTTTTGAATAATGGAAGAGAGCGTTTTTGTTTCCTTTTTGTAAATGTGGAGCTATTAATTACCAAAGTCAATTGAATCCTGGAGCTCTGGACCTGTGGGAGTCCTAAAGCAGCTTATTAGGCTGGTATTTGAAAATGGCCAGGCTTACAAACAAGTTTTAACTTAAAGTGAAACAACAACCCGCTGTAACTCTTAAAAGGTAACTCCAGTATTTTAAAACCTGGGCAATAAAAAAGGTTTGGGATTTGGTCCAGCAGATCGCCTCCGCCTGCACCTGCGAATGGGCTGCAATGGCGTAATCGTAATCCTTTCCAAAGGATCCATACAGACACAGACCGTCAAAGAGAAAGATCCTTTCGTCTTCCTGCAACAACTCAACCTCTCGTGAGATTTGAGAGCGAGACTTTCGGTTTCTCGTTAAACAAAAAGGATCTTACTCTTTAACAAAAAGGCGATAACTGGACCAATTCCAAATCTTTTGGTAAGTATTAGTCATAGTGCCCAGGTTTAAAAATACCAGAGTTTCCCTTTAACTTAATGAGGACTTTACTCTAAGCAGGTTTATGCGCAAGAGTTTGCAGTTCCTGTCAGTGACCGACCAAGGTTGATTCAAGTCATAAACTCTCATACCGCCCCTTCTTATGTATGACACGTTTGTATTTTTGTCATAAATAGACTTGGAGAGAATTAATAAGGCCCAGAAGATGTGTGCATATCAGTGAGTTGCAAGTAAGGGTTAAGAGGCTGTGCACGTCATAGGAGCGCTTTTCCTTGAACACATTGGAAAGAGGACTTATTATTCCTGGCACAGAACAAGAGATCCTTCAGAGGCCGGAGTGCCGTTATGTATAGCATTCATTTAGCTCTCCACATCAGCACTTTCTTTCCATTTCTCTTCCCCAGATTAAACAGGGGTGTATGTGCGGGAGTGTGTCTCATTTGGTTTACCTCTGCCCAGAAGAGGTAATAATGGGCTCCGGGATGCACCGCAAATGAGAGATTTTATCCTCCTGTGAACGCCACGAGGCGAAGCGAGTGTGTTGAACTTAAAAAAAAAGGAAAAAAAAAAAGAAGAAAAGAACAAAAGAATGACATTTTATTGTCAGGAACTTGTTGGAGAATTTCTCTTCCATTCATCTCGAGAAGTGCAAACCTCTGCACAATCCAGCTCAACTGAAACTGTATCTGTGCTGTCAGTTTGTGGATAGTGTTGGTGTGTTTATTGTATATGTTGTATAATGTATTAGGTGGAGGAGCTGGTGGAGGCTGCAGGGGGAAAGGGCGCCTGCTGCTCTGCTTGCCCTGCTTCCACTGAGACTGTGGCCCAGACAGCAAGCATCAAAGATGGATGGATGGAAGTATTGGCATGTGTATACTGTATTTTTGTCTGGCATTACCTCAATATGCAGCTGCAGCAACACTATACACAATGTTTTCAACACACCAAATAAAGTCAGATAAAATACAACTTCTTGTAAACACTCTCTTAACCACAGTTTAAAAACCGGCCCAGAAAGTATCTCAACAATACAAAAGGACCAAGCTTAAAAAATGTGTTATCTCTTGCCAATGTTTTAAGGTGTCCCTGAGAATTAGGTGTCAAACAGTGTGTTTCTCATGAGCCTCAAACACAGCTGCCATATAAACTGATTCTGAATGTGCAGCATAATTTAACATTTGACTGAAAGAACCTCTTTCATATTGTCAGATTGTTTTCACATGGTCAACTTTAAAAATACTGATTATTTGCGCTTTAAGTATCCAAACAACAAACCAAACTGGTTTAAATTCCCAGTCAGTCCATTTATTACCGCAGACTGCCAAGCCAGTCCAAGAACCTGCTAATGTCAGTTTAGCCATTTAGCCAACAGTAATGAGCTTTATTTTGCTTCCAGATGTTCTTTCGTCTGGGTTTCAGTGCAGAGGTTTGTTTTCCCAATACAAACGTGTTCAGACAGTTTTCCACTCTGACTTCTGGGGAAGCTGTGAACTCTTACAACACTTAGTAGTCACTACTTGGCACACTTCTCCATGAAAATGTAAAAAAATGAACACATGGTGCAAAAAACATAATTCTAAAACCAGCTTAGGTAACTATTCTAATTACCTAAACACTTTTCTTCTAACTACTTAAATAGACGTGTGATAACTTCTCCTCCTCCCTTTTTTTTTTTTTCCTTCTCTCGCTCTTTGTTCTCTCCTCCTTTTATGCTCTCTGTTAGCCGGGGGGGAATTGATGGAGACATGTCGGGGGTCCAGAACCACAGGTGTTTGGGAGGTAGCTGGTAATGAATGGCTTCCAGCCGAATGTTAATCATGATTAACGAGTGAGAATGGCCAGGAGGCGGTGGAGCCTGACAATAGAGCGAGCCGACCAGGCGTAGCAAACGGCGGCCTCTGCACAAAGTCCACGCAGAGCTGCACGGCGGGGGAGTTTGGCCAGCCAAGGACGGACATGTTGACAACCTCCTGCATTTCAAGAATCATGCGCTGTCGCTTTATGGGGTGCGTAAATCTGTTTTCCAACTGGGGTAGCAATATGTCACCTTCATTATCTTCCCTCATGGGATGAAATGAGGAATGTGATAGAGGCTCCGCTATAAAGAGTAAAGATATATCTGCCTGTCAGGTTTGGGTGAATCAGTAGACTCCTAGAAATTCAAAATTATACACATTTTGGCAAAAATACTTATCTGCCATCTGCTTCCAGAACAAAATTCTTCTCATGTTGTAACCCACAAACTACTATTGGATCTATTTTTTTTATTGAACCTTTGTGTCCTTATCTGTTTTTGTAACAACATAGTGGAAAAGGGCAGATTGTTTTTGTTCTGGCTCTATAAGAGAAATAATCTCCACTGTGCTCTCTGTCTGTCTGTATTTAAGAAAAAAGCTGACTTATTATTCAAATTATGAACTTGCTAACACCTTACCGGTAACATATTTCATTTGTTGAATCTCAGCAATTCATACCTCCTCCATTTCTTTGTTGGCATGGTAAGATTCAGTTTACGGTATTCCATAAACTTCATTACTCCAGTAAAAAGTTAGCTGAAACATCTAGTGTGAGAGCTTTACGTCCTACATGTACAGCAGTGGGCGAAGAAGTATTCAGGCCCTTTACTTAAGTAAAAGTACCAATACCACACTATAAAAATACTCAGTTACAAGTTAAAGTACTGCATTCTTATTTACTTAAGTAAACATTTGTACTTAAAAGTATTTAAAGTATCAAAAGTTAAAGTAATCAATGCATAGAACTACTGTATGATGGACCCTGATCCACGATGTTCGTAGCTGATTGCGGGTTCTAGAAATTCAGATCTGTTGTAATTGTTTGGATATGTGTACTTGTGTGTGCACATTTTAATTTGCAGATATGCTTGTGTCACACTTCATAGGATGTGAGGTGTGTCGTAACATTGTTTAATAGCGATGTAGGTATGGGTACATGCCGTGTAATGTAGAATAACTTCACCTTTCCTCACATTTTTCTGTGTGTTGAGGTTGTGTATGATGGTGTCTCTGCGTCCGGACTTGTTTCATCCCCAGAATGCATGCAAAGTAGTATTTCTGGATGACAACTTACTGTAAAAGCGAGTGATTGGTTCAAAATTGAGTTTTTCGGCACAGAACAAGAGGAGTGTTTGAGAAGGCAAACCATCAGAGCTCTACTGCGATTGTATGTTAAAAACAAGCAGTGAATGGAATGAGACAATGTTTCTGGTCTATTGTGCAGATCGCGCTCCCAGAGGCACCCATGCGTTGTTTATTTTTCCCTTCATGGAGGGCCTGAGGGAGAAGGAAATTACCTTGTCGCTCGTCAGCGAGCTGCTATAATAGTTCTGTGTATTGTCCGTATGGCTGCAGTAAACATGGATGCCGGAGCGTGTGCTGCTGTAGGCGGGCGGGACAGGTGCTCATGCTAATCGAGTGGGAAAGTGTGTGTGTGTGTGCAGGTAAATCTTGTGTGTGTTCCACTGAACCATCTGTGTGCGCTTCCTCCAAAAGTTATGTGTGTGTCACTTCACATTTCTACTTATATCCAACTTTTTTGTGTGTGTTAGCAGAGTAGCATCATGCTAATGAGAGGGATAACATTTCCACGCTGCATTAGGAAGCCACAGACACCCGCAGGCAGGCAGGGTCAAAGGTCAGATGATGTAGTTACACAGGGTTGTTCATTGTGGCTGTCGATCTCATCGTCTGGTCTCGTCAGTCAGATCCCACATCAACCTGCTGACCTCTCTGTATCTGCATCAGTTCATGAACATGGCCTGCAACTTTACTATTTGGTTGACTGTCAGCACTCTCATCAACCCTGTTTCCAACAGCAGGAAGAAGCTGTTTTCAGTGAAAGAAGCTCACTGTACGCTACCTGCCCAGCACCAAATGTCAGACAGACAAAGTTAGCAACTCGCTGGTGAAGAACAGTGCCGCATCTAGCAGACAGATTTCTTCTCAGGAGTTGGTGGAGGCCAAACCAGAGCCAACAGGAGAGTGAATACTGGACTTCAGTTCGTCACATCGCCCAGAAACATGTTGATGTTTAGCAGGTGTGTTTACCATCTTAGTTTAAACTTTTAATATGCTCACATTTGCTAATTAGCACCAAATACAAAGTCAGTGCTAAGCTGAGGCTGGTAGGAATGCCATTATTCTTGCAGGTCACAAACCAAAGTTTGGGATAAACACAAATTTTGACCTGACGATGGTGCTAGATGAAAAGGTCATGGGGATCCGTTTTTACAAATGAGACTCTGGGAACCATGAATGCATGTTCCATCCTATAAATTTCAGTTGCGTTGAGCCTCTGCATGTCTGTCTGTCTGTCTGTCTGTCCCTGCCGTCCTGTCTGTCCTCTCTGTCTCTCTGCCCACGTGTCTTGCCTGTTTGCCCTTCCTAATTATCCCCTGGGGACAATAAAGATTGACTGAACTGAACTCTGCGAATGACTGATCGGTTGTCCGTTGCCAGGGTAACGGGGTCTCACTGTATGCGAACCTGTCGACCTTCGCAGCTGTCTGTCCGTCTCTTTGAGTCTGTCAAACTGTCTGCCTCCCTCCCACAGCTCCATTGTCTGGGTGTCGCTCTGCCGGTTTTCCTTTCGCCCTGTTAATGTCCTCCTGTCCCTGCCACTGCCTGTCTGTTTGTCTGTCTGTCCACATCTTCAGTTTCATCTCCAACTTGTCAGCCTGTTCTTCAGCCCACCCGTCTGTTCATATTGAATTCATAAACACCAGGGCTTTTCATGGCAGAGATTTGAAATTGTTTGCTTTTCTTTTTAATCACAGGCCATCTGAGAGAGTGGGAGAGGGAGTAGAAAGCGACAATAAATCAGGAGCCGGAACTTCTACTCCTGAATGGGGATCCTAGAAAACGGCTTCCCAGCTTATCTGATAGCAGATCTGAGATTGGGAGGTTTGGAAAATTACATTTTCACTGGCAGCTTTTTCCGGCTTGATGTCTTTCTGAATGAAAATAAATGGTGGCTGTGGTGTACAAGCTGCCATAATAATGTGTCAAACGCTTCATGAGCCTCGGATGGTGGTTGTTGACTCGACATGAAACTATGATCGTTGTTCTTTCACAATTTATAGCTCAATCAGCTCCACATTTCTAAAGTAATACAGTATAACAAGGCTACATGCACAAAGATGAACTATTACATCATTAAAGAAGTACTCCAACAAAACTTTGTCTCAAACCACTCCTGCTGTCCACTTCTCCACTATTGATCAGTATGTACAGTATGTTTCTTTACAACATAGGTAAATGTATACACTTGTCGGGCCAGATCCAAATTATATTCAGTCTAATTAGGCTGGGTGTTGATGCAAGATAAAGAGTGTGAAAAGTGCAGGAAAAAGAACAAGTATTGCTACTTGTTAGTGGTGCTGCTGCCAGGTGTTGGTGTCCACATTTTGCAGAGGGTATAATTTATCTATTCTGATTAAGTCTCACTGTCTTTTCCCTTTCGGACCAGGTCTCTCTTTTTGTGAATATTCGGGTCACAAAAGGGTCACCTGACAGGCGCGTGACGAATCAGGGAAGACTGATCATGAAGACCCAGTCATGAAGCCAACATGGGTGTCTGCGTCATCATTTTAGAACGTCTCGGTTTTCGCCGCTCCTCACTAAAACCCAGTCCCAGACCTTTCAAACTAAAACAGGGTCCGCAGCATTTTAAAAGGTCTCCGTTTTAGGGGTTCTAAAACGCCGGAGTAGTGTGGACGCTAGGCGTAAACGTAGCAAAAGTCATGTTTTAAAACAAACGTATTAGTGTGGATGCAGCTTCAGTGGATCTCACTGTAGCAGCCGACTGGCAACAAGTGTGAGAACACACTCACTGCAAGAAGTGTTACACTGATCTAACTTACATGTGTAAATGAAGTTTTGAGGGAAAAATATCTCTTATATTTGTCTGAATACACTGTTGATTCAAGTATTATAGCACATGTGGGCATGTTGACATTTTTCAAAAAGCCAGAAGTCATCCCTAGGTTAGGACTGATTGTACTATCAGTAGCAGCTGTTATTTGTACATCAAAGGTCGTATTAGGATAATTGAAAAACCCGTATTTTCATGACTCCTTTCTTTTAAAGATGTTGCTTTTAGAACGTCTAGGTAAGTCGCAGGCGTCTGTTCATAACCAGAGAAAAGCAAACGCACACGCCGCTGCACACTTAGACACACATTTTCTATCCATTAAGCCAAAGTAAATGTCGTGGGAGAGCTTGTTAGGGCCGTCGAGTGCCTTAATGTGCCGGGGGACAAGATGAGTGATGGAATAAAACAAAGGAGGGTTGGCGTTGTGCCTTTCATCCTCCTGTGTCTTTAGTGGCGGACGTGTTATTAGTTTGTACTCTGATTAAAGACGGGACTCGTCTAAATGCCCGAGAGTCACTCATTCACAAACCAGTGTGAGCTTTATTCAATCACTACCTTCTCCTTTTTTTTTTTTTTGGAGTCACTTTTGATTATTCCGCAGATAACAGTGATGGCTTTATTGATTAAATGAATATTAATTCTTTACCTTAGCCTTCTCTGCACAGTGGCAAGAGCCTGCTGGATGGATTACAACCTTAGACTTCATTTTAACAAGTGCTAATGAAGACAATGATGGTGTAACAAAGATATCTGCAAGTGGTTTAAAAGTCTTGAAATGTCTTAAAGAACGTTTTCTGAATGCTCCTCTTCTGGTTAAATCAATCATACGGACTTCAGATTACATGACACTGTATCACTGTATAATGGCCAGACCCAACCGGTGTGGGGTATTTGGAACAAAAATGATCTTTGGGTATGACAGTTGCTCTTTTCATCCAGTGCAGTGTGTGTCGTACTGGAAGAAAACCGACTCGGCATCTAGGTCAAAACACTGAGTCCAAAATGTTTTGCCTTCTCTCGCTGAGTTTGACAACTTGACAGGATGTGGCGTTACTGCTCTTGGACAGGTTGGTCTTTGCAAAATATCTGGAGTAGGCTATGTAGCTATTACATTTACTCTACCTAAAGAATGGATTATTGTCTTTGAGCGAGCTCCCCTGTAGGCATACGTCATGAGCACGCATCGACAGTGTTTGTGTAATTACTCTCACTGCCAGAAGGAGGAGACTTGGAGCTTTGACAGTAACTAGAAAAACATTTATGGCCCTTTGAGAGTCACTGTGTGGGTACCTGCGTTGTAGCTTGGCTAGCAGCTCTACTACGAGAGGCTCTCCGGATGTGTGTGTGCCAGTGCATAGCAGTAGCCCTGCTGTTTATTGTTGTTCCGTCAGTGTCAGCCCTAAATTATAGTATAGCACAGTTATTGGTGGGCTCCTGTGTTGTGTTTACTGCCACTGCAGAGAAATAAATCTCATTCATTAATAACCCAAGGGGGGATACCTTTAAGAAACGTTTTGAAGGCTCAGTCTTTGCTTTGAATGAGAGCATCTGCCAAATCACTTTTGTTGTTGCCAGCTCACCTGACGCTGTGACAAAAGTCTTCTCATGTTTGAAGATAATGAACTAAATGTTAAGAAGTATAATCAAAACACCATTAACGCCAGACAGTCCTACTGTCTCAAAGGTGGAAAGCAGGAAGCTAATCGGCTCTAATCTCCGATGTCACAGTGTGCAGTCTGCAGCAGCAGCTCCATTAACAATAACTGACCTCAGTCTTTTACATCCGTGCACCTTCACATTTGTTCAGTTGTTACACATTTATCTCCAAGGTCTACATTTCCCAGCTCTTATTATTCCTTCAAATAAATACCTTGTTGACCTGAAGGCAAGAACGATTCGGCAGGAAATCTCAAATGTGTCTCACATTTATTTAACCGTGGTGATGGAGGCGTCACTAATCCTTGTATTGACAGTACCTGGTAACTGATAGTACCCCATTGTTTGCCAGTTTGATTTGTCTTAAACATGCAAGTATTCAACAAAACATGATGTCAAAGTCAAGTTAATGTGTATAGTCCAAGATGACGTACTCAATGGCCTTTACAGGCCCTCAACAGCATCGGGTCCAGACCAAGCCCAAACTCTCTCTACTCCCCCCACCTCAAAACCTTCACAAATAATGATAGAAATGGACGGAACCATGGGAAAAGTTATTCAAAAAGAGAAAGTTGGCATTCAAACTGAATATATAGTATTTTTCAGTGGCTGCACCACTACATCAAACGCTCGTAATATCTTAATTTTATACACTTTAACCCCCAAAAGTATTCTAACTTCAAGAACTTCACACACTTGCAGCTCCAGGTGGCAGCGACAAGTAACTGTTTGAAAATTAACTTCAATACTGTATGGTCCCGTATGATCGGTTTTTGACGCTTCGTATCAAAAGGAAAACAAAGGCACAAGAGAGGAAAAAAGATCTAATGTTTGTGGCTGGAGCACTCGGGAGTTTTGACAAATTACCGGTCAGAGAAGTGAGAACACTAACCACACCAGACTTTAAATTGAACAACTGATCTAAACGGCCGTTGATTAGTGGAGAGGTAACACTTACAGTGGGGCAAAAAAGTATTTAGTCAGCCACCAATTGTGCAAGTTCTCCCACTTAAAAAGATGAGGGAG
>LKNJ01000072.1:21671-288167 GCA_002120245.1 Maccullochella peelii | reverse complement strand
ATATATATATATATATATATATATTTATTATTTGTTGATCTAAGTGTTTCAGGAGTCTGACAGAAATGGAAAGATATCGACTCAGAAAGAATAGAGTATTATCATCACTAACTTGAAAGTAGGCTGCCTGTAAATAAGAGCGCCCTTCTCCTTGTACCATTTATTTCGGGGCATACAGCTCCCAAAATACTCTCTTAAATCTTTTATGAGTTCCAGGGAGGTGTCTGTGTCTGGAGTGTTAACTTGCTTATTTCCCACAACAACCATGGAGTCTTTAACCTTACAAGTCTCCAGAAGTGGCCTACTTTCTTCCAGCAGCTGACATAAAAGCAGTGACTCTGACAACAGTACAAGCACAGATGACACTCAGTCAACACAAAGTCAGAGAAACATTAAAGAGGGAGAAAAACAAGTACATACATCAGCACCTCTGTTTAAATTGAATTTGGCATCATGAAAATAGCAAAGATGCACCAGACATTAACAAAAGCCCTGTCCTCATTTATTAACTGCAGTAAAATCTATTCCCATCTTAGAGTGTATACAGAGGAAATTTGAGATACAGGAGATATCCAAACAGGCTCAAAACATATAAATGTTTTTGACAATATTGGGATACAAAATAGTTTGGACAAAGCATTCAGTGTAAATCGATAATTATGTTTTTACTTATTTTAATTACTTACTTTTGGCGGTTTCTACCTTTAAGGGGATACCTTGACCTTGACTGGAGTATCAGATAAGCACAATGGTCAGGTGAGACCACTCAACTCATGAGAATATAAAAATAGTTTTCCATGGTTCAATAAGCGTATCTGAAAGAAAACGGCATGGGACTATATTTGGTCTATGTGTTTCATTGTGTGTATTGTTTCTAACATACCCAGGATTTCCTAAAAAGTAGTATTAATCATGTATTATCCCGGTTAAATAAATTACGTGAAGTGAAGTAAATCCAATGTATTCTATGGGAGCAGATAATCTAATTTGACTTTTAGCTTAAAGAAGATCACATTGAATGAGTGCCTGTGTGCATGGCCCACTTACAATGAATTGTACGAAACTGAAACAGGTCAACAAGCCCAGAAAGGAACCTGATAAGGTAACACAGATAGATTTGATGCAGAGATTTCCTGTTACATTTTTGTTACATTTTGAGAATTTGGTTATTTTTCTTAGTAAAGCAGTTACTATTCCATTGCACATAACAGTGTTCAAAACTTCAGGAATTAGTTTTTTTTAAACACTTTAAAAATATTTAATGAGGGTTTATGACGACCAATCCATCACTGAGTTTAATAAGTTATCTGTACATGTGAAAGTGCTGTGCTGTCTTTCTTAACGACTAAAGTCTTAATGAGGCTTTCAATAAAACTGGATAATACAAGAGCGTGTTATAAAGAAATCCTTAACATAAGGAGAACACAGTGGCACCATCAATCTTTTGCTACCTTAAATGACCTCAAAATCTGATCTTACTTGTTACACCGCCCCCTTGTTGAGGTGTGGTGAAGTTTAAACAACTGTCAAAGCTGTCCTCTGCATCATTTCATGAGACAGCATTGATAATTTGAGACTTTCCAAATTAATTAGCACAGTAATAAAGTTTCTTGCTGACCAGTGGGGAATTAGAGCCTAATTAACCCATTTTCTGTATTAATGATCTGTTTTTATCAGACACATTCTAGACCAAGGACTAGTGGACTCCCCACATTTTAAAGTTTGTAAACTTTAACCATTAACAACTGCCAAGATGAGTTGATGGACTTTTTTTATCTTCATATCCAAGTTATTGGTGCTGGACTCACAATGGATTAATACTGGCAACTCCTCTGAGTCAGGGTACCTTTAAAAGGAAACCATTTGCGTCATGACAAATAACAGAATGAGTGCTGATTCACGACCTCATGACATTTAAAATAACAGTCATTGTGATTTTGTGACAGGTCAAGCTGAAAAGGAGTAAGTAATTAATGAATGATCAAAACTATCCGCATCAAGTATTGGTCCATAAACATGCCGATATCTCTACTCGGATATATAGAACACACAGCAAATGCAGCAGTCTTCAAACTGGTGCCTGTGAATTGGTATGTTCCACTAATCTCCTCCAATCTAAACGAGGAGAAGACACTCTGAACATCTGTTTGTTCTGTCATGCCAGTAGGCAGAGGGCCAGTCTATTTGCTGTGCACCCTTTAATTTACCAGATGTCTACTGTAGGATTAGTACAGTTTTACAAAGAGAAGTCATGACTCTCCAGCTGGGTCCCCAGAAAAGCCTAGTTAAAGGAAAGTGACAATACCAAGTTAGAGAAACAGTTATTCTATATTCACATCCATCCATCAAGCTGATGTATGTCCTAGGATTCAACGAGGTCATTTGTCAGAACTTTTCATTTCTTTCTCATATTTACGTATTTATTTTTATCATATCTTTTATTAGCTAATGCAAATAATATATGCTCATTTGAGCTGAATTTCTTGAATGACTTGGGTTTTCCCTCTTTTAGATAGCAACCAGATGAACAACACGGTTCAAGCATCAACTTTGATAACAACTTTGGGACAGATCACCAGCCCCTATGAACAACAGAAGCCTGTCAAGGATCTCAACAAGTACGCCACGCTCAAGGCTGTGGGTAAGGAGTTGTTTACGATGAGCCATAATGATGTAAAAGCAGTTGTCGTTCATCATTTGATCTGATTAGGTAGCACATTACATCCTCTATAAATAAAACTAGCATAATTAATCAGGGTTTCCCTGCATCATATAAGGAGGAGTGTTGAGGACAGGTTTATAAGGTTATGAGGCAGAAAATTCATATGAAATGCTTCTTGAAATGTTTTATGGGATCCCAGTCAAATTAAATTCTGTGTTAAACATTGCATGTCTCAACAGACGAAAAATGTTCTGCTAGCTGCAGTTTTTAGTGAGCTTCAGACAACGTGGCTATGACAGTTTTTCAGTCTTGTATTTCTTCTCTCCTTCAGATACAGCAAGAATCCTGTTTACACAACACGTGTTGTTAGATATGTACTCCAAAACTGTCTTTTTCTTTAAATAGGAAGCTAGCAGGTCCATCAATGCCAACAGAGAGGGGAACTGAAAGTTTATTTATAGAAGCAAGTTTGTTGTTCTTCTCATGTGCCAATTTTGGAATGTCTGCAGCCAGTGCCTGGACAAACAGCATTTGAAACAAGAAATAATAGAAAATACCAAAATAGTACCACTCAGCAAGATGGTGCCAGATGATTTTTTTCTCAAGTCTTGAAAAAAAGAAACATGTTTGTAGTGTCAAAGTATGTAAATAAAAATACATTCCTGCATATCATAAAATGAAACAAAATGAATACTGTAGTGCAAAACAAGCAGGTTACCCCTTTTATGTACATTAGGGAAATAATATGTGTTTTGTTACTATGATTCCCTAACGTTTTCTAAAATAATGATAACAGCAGGTGATGTTGACAGTCTATATGTTAGAGTGGAGTGGAGCACATATAGCGAGGCACACTTCATAACCAAATAAAACTATCACTGGTAATGAATTGGTCATCTGTTTATGCATAGCCAATCAGTTCACCACTAAATTCTACATTATATGATTACATTTGCAGAAAAAAAATGCAGAATCAAAGTGTGGAGTGAACGTATTTGTGGATCTGTATTTGATGCTCTTCATCACAGTGAAAGCGAGTCTTTTTATAGAGTCTACCTGAATCAATTAGCTGTGTTTGACAGACCTGGCCATGGAAGGGATGACAGCTATCAGCATGCGTGTAGTAAGTCCAATCACATAACACAGCTCGCTCTTTGTGATTCACACGAGCAGCTCAAGCTTCTCCACTGCTAATCCACTGAAGTGCCATCAAACAAACTGATCATTTGGGAAAATAAAAATAGAGCAAATCTTAGCTAATGAGACTGGGGACAGGAGACAATCAGGAGCAATCAAAACACAAACGAGTCGGGGTGTGGTGATGAGATGCAACTATACTGTTCACGGTGAGCCATGTGAGCCTCTGTGGTCCTCATATATGTGTTCATCTACCAGCGCTGATGTGGGTTTTACCAAAGTAGCTTCTGTAAAGGATATCCTGCTCATCACTACATCTCTTTCCTGTACCATGAAGTGTGATCCGGAGCACAGACACAGCCTGCTATACATGACATTAAAGACTAGAGACATTTCATTAAAAAGTCTAAAATGTTCACAAAATGCTAGAGCTGGAACATGATGTGGCCAGGCTCAATTAGTGCTCAAGTGAATACTGTTTTCATACATTGTCTGCACCTGATTGGAGACGCACCAAAAATCACACCACAGTAGTTGTTATGAACAAATTAGAGGAGATGATTAAAATGCCAAGAGACAAGATAAACTGTGCAGTGGTCCTCTGACAAATATCTAAGCCTTACTGACCATTCATACAATGTATTTGCAATCTTTTAATTGGCACAAATGTAATTTTACTTAATGGCTGAAAGGACGGCATCATGTAAAAATATATTCAAGCATGTTCTGAGTTCCTGTAATAGGTTGTGTGAAGCTGCCAGAGTTTAGTAAACACCAGCATTCTACACTACATTACTGTGCACCAAGGGCGTAATTTCCACTGGGGAAAGGGGGGGACGTGTCATGTCATCACATGTTAATTAGTGGTGCAGCCAATGCTTTACGGACTTTTCTGCCCTGGTTTTCACCTCTCAGGCTACATACAGGCTGTCCTAACTTGTTGGTTGAGGTCGTTAGGGCTAAACGCAGCCCAAAATTAATACCTGCAGACATTACCCAGGGCTGATAAAATACTTTCATTTTCTCTGCATGTTTTTCGGATACATTTTTTCCCCATGTAATTTATATTTTTATTTACAGTTATATTCTTCTAAAAAGATTCTTAAATAAAAAAAATCAAAGACAAGGACAGAGTTCCTTGTTAAAAAGATACAAATACAACATTATCTATTCTTTTTATCAAGGAAACTAAACATTATTTTAAGTAAGGTTACTGCATTAACAATACAGCAGGGGTTAACATAGAATTTCTATTACCTACTTACTACCATTGATATGGAAAATACAATAACCAATCATCATTATTTCTTTAGTGCTATATATATATATTTTAAAGTAATCAAGGGAATTATAGGAATATACACTTTTTTTATGCGTGACTTTATGGACATTTACAGCATTTGTATTGGCTGTACGTTTTGCATACAGTAAATTCCTACTTTTATTACTGTGATCCTGATGATGTGAAGTTGGACTCTTGACTTTCTTCTCTCCGTAATTTTTTGTTGTTGTTTTTTATGTTTTATGAACAAAATGTAACTTTAGGTCTATTTTTAGTGGCCTGTCTAGTTCTGCACCCAGGACACAATGCAATGGTTAATGAAGGGAAAAATGACAAGAACCATCATGTTGTTTATTTGTATTTGTTAGCAGAGAAAGCTAATGACAGCTTCTACAGCAACCGGCGGCAAGTGATCGAGATGACAACCAAGGGCAGCCTTCCCATGGAAGCTGTGGATATGGAGCCAGAGCCGAGTAATCCTTACAGCCCACCCAGACAGCTGTCTGCAAAGCAGAATGGACACAAGTATAAAAGCCCCAAGAGCCACAGCTCCCAGTCGCTGTCCTACGGCTCCAACATTGCTGCCAGCCCAGGTGTGCTAAGATCCTGGGATAGCAAGGACGCACTGGGGCACCGACAGGTCTATGGCCCAAAGAAACTCTGCATCATAGAGAAAGAGCTGCACACCACTCGCTACATGCCTCCACAACCATACTTTGTCACCAACAGCAAGACAGAAGTGACCGTATGAGGGACTGGGGCCTAAACTTCAGGCTTAAAAGGAGTCTGCATTTAAGAAAGACAGTAGCTGCTGACTGTTGGTGGTGTAAGAAATCAGCATTGACTGTAGAATGTGCAGTTGCGCATGTAATGGGCAGAATTTAAGACGCCACCTGAAGGTGAAGTGTACTGTAACAGGACTCAGCCTCAAGAGGGCACAGCGATGAATATATTGTCATCAATATTCATATAATCCAACTGCACAAAACACAAAAAGTTACATAACTCATATAACAGTGATGAGACATGTTACACATACAGTACTCTCGTCAGTATTTACTTAAGATATCAATGGACCTTAAAATTAAAGTATATTATATAATTTCTATTAAATCAATATTGTCTAAATGAGAAAATTTTCCTTATTTATCTAATCAAGGTTAAGTAGCCTGTGGTTAATTGGGTATTGATGAAATGCTTTACTGGACAATTTATAGATACTGTTCGAAAATGTTTGACACTGCTACACTGCTAGATGCAGAGTCGAGGGATGATATATTTGAGAAACTTACCTGAATACTTTTAAACAGGCCAAATTCTAGTTATTTTGTTTATTTATTTGAAATGAAAGATCTAGTAGTTCTCAGTACACAAGTTAAACAGGAAGAACACAGTTACAGTTTGAGGACAACTGACGTTTTGAGAGCTCATAGCGCACTTTTAGACTTAAAAGCTCTCAACAATCAACATTTGTATTGTCATTCAAAAATGTTTAAAAAGTCCAACTTGACACACATGAGCGATATCAGTTGGTCACACACAATTTCGACGGCCATGACAATCACTGACTTAAGTAAGAACGGTATAAATTTAAGAAATAGACAGACATAAATGTTGTCCAAAAGTGTTTTTCAGGTTAGTTTCCAAAATGCTGTAAATCCATTTTGGAGAGATTCATAAGCTAAGTTTATTATTCATTATTTCTAAAATAAAGAGAAATCAGTCTGCGTTACTGTTGACCTAAATGACCTAAAATCCATTAAAAGGTCAATTTACATTTTGTGAATGTAGTGTCACTTTTTAAAGTGGTAGTTATCTCATTTTGAAGGAAACCTTCCAAATACATTCAAACCAAGTCACTGCCAACAGCCATCCTACTGATACATACATTTCTATGATCACTAGGAGAAGTAGCTGCAGTGTTCAACCAGTGTTGTATTGGTGTAATAGTGCCTCTCATCAGTACCAGCATGTGTGTGATTAACCTAGAATATACTGTAGATGAAGCCCCAGTGTTAGAATGGTGATTGGTTTTGATTGGTGTAAAGATGGTGGCTCAGAGTGTGCACCATAGTTAAAACTCTCAGCTTTTCTTAAAAGTTTATATGATTTAATTCCATATCTCACATTTATTGAATGTATCTGGTCTGGACAGTCTGAAACCAGTGGTACGGTAGCCGTTGACATTTCCACTGTTGGAGGTTAAAAGTTAATGGTCTTCTGTCAGGATGAATGTAAAAAGTTTTTTTTTGTTTGTTTGTTCCTACTCAAATAAATGGGTCAGCTAAAGACATATAAACAGTTTTTGTTTGACTGACACTAGCAACGTACTACATGACAATATTTACCTGCTGTTGTGATATTTTTGTTAACTATTAAAAAGATATGTTTGAATATTGGTCTCTACTTCTTATCTCAGCTGAAGTACCATACCAAGAACTCATTGAAAAGGGACATTGGGACGCTGGAATTCATGCTACACTTGGCTAAATGTTTTTAATAAACAAGGTTTTCTGGTGCATTTGATTATTTGTTGCATTGATTTTCCAGCCAAGCAATATAAAAAGATGCTCACGCCTGCATGTAAGTCTTACTCATGCAGCTGACTATTTCAAGCAGCTGAGGACAAGGCTGCACTCATAGCTGATACACAAGTGGGAAGTGCTAGTATAAAAAAGTGTATTTACGTATTCTCAAGTCCAAATCGTAACTGTTAATATTCTTGTAGACGTCCAACCAAACTGTCTGCACAATTTTCCAAAATATGTATATCTACTATAGTGCACCGAACTGTCCTTTTGCATAATTAATCAACTGTTTCAGTGTTTCACCGTTATATGAAATCTGTTATTCACACTATTCAAACTCAACTATTAATTCTGCTGAGAGTTTTATTTACACAAAAAATATTGTATTGTGACTATCATTGAATGTTCAGGTTTTGTGAGTGCAAATTGTTTTATTTTTTTCCTCAAACATACTGAAATCACTGTTATTAAGCTACAGTGCACCATATTTACATCATGAAGGTCTACTGTAATACTGCCAATTAAAAACATAATGTGTATAAAATCCAGCAGTGAGAAAACTGCATTGATGGTCTACAGACCAATGTTATATTTGGGTCAAGTTTAAAGGAAAGCCCCTATGATCACAGGTCTAATGCAGTTCACTATGATGGCTATCAGTTCTTTGTATCACTGTTATCACATTATTAGAATATGCATCTGATGAATGTTATGCGTCTTTATGTACAATACAAAAGTTACTTTGGCTTAAGATGCCCTGTTAAATATATTCACAACCTCTGACAGTTCACATCCTCCAGTTTACCTGGAAAGTTACTGAGCATTTAAATGTTTTCCATACATTGCTTGTGCAGTAAAATATAATCCCCATGTTGCCAGTGTTCTGCAAAAACCTTGAATCTCTAAAATGTATGAAATTACAGTTAAACCAGTGATTCAGTTTCATTGTGGCATTTTGAAATCGTTTCAGTGCAGTCTGGAAAAGTCCAAGGTTCATGAAACATTTGCTAAATGTGGAAAACCTCTATGGCTGCCTTTTATGGTGATACAAGGTTTCTGCAAGATACACGACACCATGTCAACTTATTTTCATGTATTAGATATAGCCTACCATCCGAGTGTAGCCTGCCTTGTACAAAGGAAATAGTCATTGGCAATGAGCAACTGTAGCACACTGTTAGTGGACTTTGTTTACCCTATTTAATATTAAATAATGTCAGTAAAGCTACTACCGCTTTTAGCATTTGTAATTGGTTTGTTCAACTGACTTACCTCTTTTTAACTACAAAGAAAACAGACATTTGGCTGATGGTAGGGTCTAGTGTGCCAGCAGCAATAAGATGAAAGATGATGCATATAATCCCTAAAACAAAGAAACAAATTCCTACAGAGGTAAGTTGTCTGTAGCGTTTTTGGTGCTTAATAAAACTCTTTTTTGTTATTTTTTCCTTTTTAAAATTCAGATTCTAGCTGGTTCCATTAGCTAGAACACCACACCAGATGGTAACAATCATGGCACAATCATGCACTTAAGTGCAGCCAAAGGACCTCTTCCATATATTATACTACAGTTAATGGGACTTTCTCTTTGATTGTGCTCTAGCTGTAAAAAGTGTCATTATACTGTCTACATTAAAATGATTTTTAATAACTGTGTTCTCCAGACTTTCCCAAAGTCCTGTCTTTATTTATCCTTGATAGTTATGATTATATAACTTGACCTGGTTGATTCACACAGACGTAATCTTGGCCTTGATGGTCAGTGTTACTAACATCTACTGATTTAGAAATAAATGCTCACAAGCAGGTCTAAGACAAATATTCTTATGGTGCATTCAAAACCTTTTGCAGGTTGTAGACGCATATTTTTGCAGAATGACTATTCTGTGTGTCATTATGAAAATTATGTCTATTTGACTTGAACTTATCTATCTATATTTCATAGTTTTTAAATAAGAAATACATCCTTTCGACCTGAAATTACTTTGTCCAAAGCTCTGGATCAGGAAATGGGAAAAAAACTGCATTAACACAATTACAATAGCAGGCTACAACCTCACATTCACACTCATTCGGTCCAAGCACTGGGAGCTACGCACATTTTAGCCTTAGTACAGATCACTGAGAGGCATTTCTTAGTCGCTACTGCTCTCGTGTGAAACGCTCAATGCATGCTTATCTGTAAAGGTCTGGATAAATAAACGAGCTGAATCGATTCAGCCAAGTGCTAATGCCTCGTGGAGATAGTCAAACTAGTCTGAGGTTTGTCTCTGGGGGATAAGTGAAGTGTATGATTAAATAAAAGTACAGAAGTAGAATAGCACAATAATGAAAGAGAACAAATCAGAAAATGAAAGAATGATGATTTTATATGTTTTTGCTATCAGAAACAAAAGCTTTGCTCTGTGTGTGTTTGGTAGTATAGCCTTGCATTGGAATTTAAATACATGTCATTCCTGACATACTTAAACCTTCCTGAAATACTTCAACCACAGGAAATGTTTTTCATTGGAAAAGTAGCACCTGTCTTGCATTTTAAAATTAGCACACACTCACACACAGTTTCATAACCACTTAAATTCTTCTTTTGTAGTTATACAGCCGGTACCACCTGCAAAACAAAAGCACCAGAACAGTGTAGGGCAGGCAGCTCAGTTCTTTATAACAATACAGCAATTGACTGAGGGCACATTTGGATCACTTTTCTTTTCACTCTACTTTTGCACTTGTTGGAGAATTCAATCCATTTTGGACCGGTTACTGCAGATTACTCCTGTTTACAACTGTGCTTTATATCAGAACTTCAGTTTTAACATGCCTCTGGGAGCACTGTCATTTTCTTGAAAACGCCAGGAGACATTCTTGTTAATTAGCAAATGATGTTTCGTACCACCAGGGTGGTTCCCTCTGGAAATTAAATCAGCAGAATAACCTAATTCAGTCAGACAGAGGGGCACAGCCATGTCCTGGTGTGTGAAAAATCTCGATCCTACAGCAGTGACATAAAAAACCAGCATGATTTTTCAAACATGAAATAATGCAGATTGTACTCATGAAATACAACAAACCCATCCACAGGGGAAATACAAATGCACTGCGGTAAAAAAGTGTGCCACAGGTTTAAGTTCAGTAAGTCCTCTGGGAGTGGACAACTTCATGGTCCATGTTCATTGCCACTAATGAATTTATCATTTTCCCTACATAAAAGCTTCTACAATGTGTTGGGACAGATTTCTGCTTTTAAAAAATCAATTATTTACACTGACAAGAAGCACAACAGCATAAGTTTACATGAGACATTTGTCAATAGCCCCAGGATCCTTGGAAAATCTCTTCTGCTCAGTCAAAACTGATTTCCAAAAACATAGTTGAATTATCAATGATGTTGATGATTGGTAGAAATAGAAGTCCTCATTAACACATTTAGTCTGAAATATAAATATCATTTTTATTCCTTCTAAATGTGAATATGTAAATCAGACTGAAATTTGGATCTCTCAAATTGTCAAAAATGACGACAAAATTATTCTTGATACAATGTTAAGAGAATTGTTCAGCCTTTTCTTCTAACTTTGCAAAGTCAGTGACAGACTGGCCTATGTTTAACAGCTTGCAATATATGGAATAGTGTGTTTCAACAAAGTTTTCTGACAAGATCTGGCACTGTGGCTGGTATAAAATAGTCAGTTTTTCTCTAGCGCAATTTCTTTGGTTTAGCTTGACAGGGAGGATGGGAGTAAGGGGGTGAGATTAAGTTTTAATTTCAGTTTGCCATTAATGTCATCTACCCTGGAAAGCTGAACATTTGTGGTTTTAAATGACATATTTACACAAATACTTGTTGATGTGCATTGTCCATAAAAATAAATAAAATTAATTCATGTTAGAGTTGAGTTAGTTATTAACTCCAGTGTGCCATGAAGTCCTTTCAGACGCACTGAGCAGTGAACTCTGGCATCCCTTTTTCACAGCAATGATCACACCAATGCTCTGATCTAGACTGAGACTGCAACATCATTTCCAGTAATTTCCAACCTTACCATCATTCTCACCAACAACAGGTTAATGAACAGCTGCCTCTGCTGGTTTGAAACAGACCCGCACAGAGGATCAGGGTGGATTTATCAGTGAACAAAAGACTTAATTGTATGAACGCAATTAAACCATGAAATATGGATTGTGTATGACAAGTTATCTCTGCTACCACAGATACCGACAAGGATGCAGTTTTAGAGGTGTAACAAATGTGTTTAAGTCCTCCAGAATTCACAAAAAACAGTACACTTTTTTCATGCAACAAAGAAGGACTATGTCAAGAGTTTTCCCATGACTGCAATAAAAATAGAAGCCCAGTGAGAAGCTTCGAATGACAAGCTGTCTAGATTTCTTAGTCCCTTACATGAAAAACTGGACTGTGACAGGCTGCAGTTCTTGCTACAGAGGAAGCTGCTGCTTATTAAAAAACAAGTAATAATTTCCTTACTACATTTGAGTTATCATCTGAGATAATGGGGGACATTTCAGCATCTTACTGGAAAACTGCTGCTGCGTAGTTACAAGCGATAGGGTGTCCCTGTGAATGTAGTCACGATGTTCTTCAGTTAGATACCTGGCATGCCTAGAAATTTGCTCTCTGAGAGTCAGTGAGAGATTAAGACAAAGAAAGAGGAGGAGCAGGACCCAACGTCTGTTTGAAACATAACTGGTTTTCAACCAGCAATATAATGAACAAATACTCTAATCTACGAACACTGTGTTATACTGGTGTATCCTTTCTAATAAAAAAAAATCTACAGGGAATGATGTTCATTTTGAAAGGAGAGAAGATATCAATGGCCATAATTTCCACTGTACTGCAGTCAAGTTAGATGGTTAATAAGGGAGCAATTCCCTTCATTTAAATACATACCAGCAGGGACAGAATAGGTTGTCAATGCTCCAAATTAATCCATTCTCCAAGCCATTGCAGAGTAACATAGCCCAGATCACTGTGCTGCTGCAAAGCCATCTTGGAGCAAAATCTGAGAGTTTCTGAAAGGAGGCACACAGAGATTAAGAATGTGGAGCTCCTCAGAGAGATGCCTCCACAGCAGACAAAGACACTGGGAAGTCTTTTCTCCTGCCCGAGGCAGGAAGAAAGGTCATGTTATTTTGGGATAGGGACTGTTTCCCCAGGTTAAAAGTCTGTGATACTCCGATTACCGTCATGGTATAATTTCTGCAAAACTCTCACTTTTATAGAGTTTGTAACAACTTGGGCTGAAATATTTTTACCATATGGATATGATCTGCATTATTCAATTCCCCCACCAATCTTTGGTCATTGTATTCCTTCAAAATTAAGTTTTGGTTTAACCTACACGTCAATATTTCTTGCTCCATTTGTGAGGAGACTGATGCCTCTCTAAGAGAGATCACATAAACAGAAAGAAATATTAGAGGTCCACAGGGAATTCTCTGCTCCAAGTTCAAGGATAGTTTGAAGAAAGTGCTCCCAGTGCTGCATGGGAGGAAGGAATCCCTAATAGAGAGCATCTCTGTTTGTGTTGGTTTTATCTGTGCATGTTTTTGTTAAAGAAAGACAAGACTGGCTTCAGTGTCAAGGTGCAAATATCATTTTCAAATTTCAATTTTTAGTCTAAAGAATTTATGCATCACTCCAAAGTGCATTATGCACCTACCTCCGGCCCCTCCCATCTCAACAGAAATTAATACAGCTAATATCTTTAAGCCTTTCACTTGTTCCCATCTGCCCTTCTGAGAAACTTTGAAAGCATTAGCTTTCTTTAAGAGCTGAATGCTTTTCTGTTCCGTCCTGTAAAACTGTCTTTGTCTTGAGTGACTCCTTAATTTGTAAGAAGCTTGACAAAATTTTCCAGTGTCACAAAACAATGTTGATTGTCTTTAGTTTTGTTTTAAAAGATGTCCAACAGGTCCGTAAGAATTGTCTTTGATGAAACAGGATGTTAGTCAGTCCTAAAAGAAAAACGCGAGCTTTCACGCTTTGGCTGTTTGAGATGGTAAGGTCACAGTCTTTCTTAGTAGTGACGTTGCTTAAGTGTCTCAAGTCCTAAACAGCTCAGTGAGGCAATTTTGCCAGGTAGGTCAGTTAGTCAACAGTGACCATTTTATTTCCCAGATCTCTTCTCCAGTGTGGCTTTGGGTCCCACCATCCTAACATCAGCAGACATGATTAACTTTTCATTGAAACTGTCTGTACATCTTATTGCTAACACTGTAACACAAGTCTCCCATCAGTGGCTATGTGCTGAAAATTGCACACACTGCAAAAAGAACTCTTGCAAACATGGAAGATGAGAGTAAATGCAAATGTGAAATGATTCTATAAAATGCTACATGGGGAACATCACTAAGGGATACAGCTGAAGCTTGAAACTGAAAAATAAAATGTAAAATCAGGTTTTGTTTAACAAAGCAGTGATTTGGAACCTTTTGGGTCACAAGAAAATAATGTGGATCCCAAATTATTCTGGAAATCATGATAAGCACAAGGATAAGCAGTGGCCTGTTTTATTGTATAGTTAATATGATTTATTGTTACTTGTGTCTTACTACTGCTTTCTGTTCAGCACTCTGCAAACTTCTGGTTTAATCATCAGGCCAAACAAGCAAACTGAAAGAGACAGATTCCTGGATGGACTAAATAATGGTCGTATAATGTATTAATTTAATTCTCCCTTCATTCTCTTGTCAGTCTATTTTTTCTATTCAGACTTGCTGCAGCTCTTTATCTCATTTCTTTCTTTCACATCCATGCCATAAGTGGCCTCTCACCTTTGCTTTGCCAGCCTCTCAAAAGCCCTCTGAAGACCAGGTTCAGTCACAAAATCACATCAGACATTGACCAGTATAAAGACCTTTAGAGGCCTTTTTTAAAGAAGAAGACACCAAAAAGGAATTGACCTGGCTTTAATGCAAAATTCAAATCCACTAATTAATCTAGCCTCATATTGATTTACACTAGGGGTGTCAAATGTGATGTGCAGCGTGACATCTTCATTTATATGGCCGGTGAGTTATTTTAAAATGAAAATTATATTTAGCCCACTGACTACATTAAAATGCAGTTCCTATGCTGGGTGTCACTATCAGCATATGGACACACTAATCACGCTTTTTCTATGCTCAAGAGGCTTTGCAGGTCACAGACACTAGACATGGCGGCAGTACCAAGAAAGCGAAAAACTGACATTAATGGCAGGAGATTCCAGACTGGCAAAACTTTTTTACAGAGTTCAAGGGGAAGTGTGTTTAATTTGCCAGGAGTCCATCGTCATGATGAGGGAATATAACATAAGAAGGCATTTTTCATCAAATCCTACACAGGTAAAGAGTGAGAAGAGAAGGCCAGACAGCTGGACTGATGGCTCAGCAAAGCCAGTTTTTTTCGGGTCAACCACACCCAGAAAAATGCTACAAGCAAAATGTTGACATGACAAAAGCATGTTACTGCATGCGACTGAAATGGGTAGAAGAGAAAACAATGTCCCCATACTGTTCATTGACATTGATGTACAGACGGTACAGTACAGTAAACCATTCTCAGTCAGGAAGGCAACAAAACTGTGAAGATTACAGGGGGGGCATTCAAGTTCATCACCAAACAAGGACACTAGGACTTTACAATAAAACCTTGTCAAAGTGATATCTGTGTGCTATAATCCCTGTCTAAGAAAAGGAACTATCAAAATATTCCCCTCATCCCACAGGCACAGCGTTATTTCTTATTATTGACCTACACTTCTATCCACATTTATTCACTCTACTACACTAAATGTAGAGCAGGAGCTCTGGGCTACAGATTGATGACACGCAACCATTTTCATCACCTTGCAATGACACATATTTTTACCTGCTTATCTATGCTGAACTTGAAACAAATGGGTCATTTTAGAATAAAAAGGTTTTGAGGAATTGGGTAGCATGAACTGCAACAAGAACTAAATATTTTGCATGACATTTACCTGCAGACTCCCTGTGCTTTATGTGTGGGATTTAAATGTTGCCCTAATTGGTTTTTAAAGCTTAAATTATTCCTCTAAAGACATAAAAGATGAACAATAACTTTCATTGAGCTACAGCGAAAACCAAGAGTTTCCTGAAAATGCTGCGTATGAAATGTATGAAAATTTGACTGAAAGGTGCTTTGTGCTGGCTGTGTCCTTCTCTATCACAAGAATAGTTCACCGTTCACCATCCACCAGTGTGGATGAAATGCATAGGGGGCAGAATTGACCTGGATAAAGTTAGGCAGGGAACTGATATGGAGTAAAACACTGTATGTCCTGGATTCCTCAAATTCCTGATTTTTTGGGAATGCGTAATATGTGTTGAATGCACATCATTCTTCCCCAAGAAATGTGGTATTAACAACATACTGTTTAAGACACAATGCACAAAATGAGTAGCCATTTTACTGTCTGCATTTACACATCACAGTCAAAACTTTTGCAAGTGGAAACTGAAAGCCAGTCACCCTTGAGGTAACTAAGAAGTATACAGAAGAAGCTGTCACCAGTATGACATGGCAAGTGCACAAGAAAGAAAATGCGTTGGCCAAACTGGCTAATGTTTCCCAGCCTAGTATAGCATTTGCTGCTTTTTTGGTGGATTATAAAACAAATATGAGCAGTGAGAAACTAATCAACAGAAAACCATATGGAATTTCCACATGGGAAAAAGAATGATTTCTTTGTCATATCAATGTCTTTGCGATAGCCAGTATCGCCACACAGAGGCAACTTGGTACAGCTTTTCAAAACCATGCTTAAATCCCATTAGAGAGATTTTCCAGCTGAGAGTAAACTATGAAAATAAAGTTACAATAACTAAAACCTCAACTAGTTGACGAACAGTCAATTTTTGTAGCAGATGAATAAAAAGACAATTAAGATACGGAGGTTATCAAGGAATTGCAAGAAATAGACTGAAACATGGCCGCTGTCAAGGATACTCTGTTATCCAGAAAACACGTGACACAGAAATACAAAAGTAATGTCAGAAAATATTGAGGATCAACTGAAGGATACTGACACGTGTGCGTTTCTTACTCCAGTGTGAACCCACTGATATGATAGATGTGGCTTAGTTTTCAAGCTTTTCATCACTTCTTCATTAGTTATATGTTTCCATCAGAATGGCGTATAAGGACAAGAGTACAAAAGAGACATAGCTAACAATTTTCCCACTGAAAAGCCACACAAGGGATAAAAATAAATATCAAGGATTTTTTGAAGGGTGTTACAAAGAAGATTACATTCAATTCTGACAAGAAGCCTTGAAAGGTGGCCATTTCACTATCATTTGGAGAACTGATGTGGGGAGCGGTTTCCTGATATCAAAGAGTGTCTCATGTATGTACATCTAAAACACAAGCAGTGGCTCATGGAATTAGTGTTCATTACAGACTAACTGATATGCAGAATGAACTGAGCGTGTAACTGAAATAAAAAGAAAAAACAGACAAGATCAGGTCAGTGGCTACTTTTCAAGAGCAACTCGAGCTGCACCGGCTGTCAACTAAGCTGCAACATGAGGATTTGCTTCAAAACTTCAGCATCATGGCAAAGTAACAGAGGAGCTTGACACCTCACATTACACAATGCAAATTCGAAGATGTCATCAGACTTTGAAGGGAAGCTTTACTGACTTTGCCTCAGCTGAGCTTGTTGCTATGTATACGCGTTTCCTGTTTGGCCCAGATATATGAAGACATGGATGACACTGCCTCCAAAATTGGATCACTCTTCTACCTGGACACAGCTGCACAGGAAAATGAAATACTCATACTTCAAAATTACATTCAGATGAAGTGCAAGGCATGTGAAAGGAAGGGTGAATTCTGTACACAGTACTATAACAAAGGCATCGCAACATAAGAATGTAGCCTTGTCAGCCCTGTTTTGGGTCAACTTACCTATGTGGGTCTGCATAGATAAAAGAAACAGAATCTAAAAGTACAAAGTAAATAAACCACTAATTGTGTCCTTCAATTGAAATGTTTGCTTGTCATGCTAAGGCAATGTGACATATATAAATGAGTTCATAAATAAATGAGAGACCTAAAAGAGTATGGATTTTCTGAGTTTCTCCTGGGATTCATCAGCTGCTTTTCTTTCTTCCTCTGAATGGGATCCAGGTCTCGTCCATGATTCAAAGCCTGGCAGCTAATACGGACAGACTTTGGTGTGAGTTTGAGTGTGTGAAGTGTCTTTTACCTGTCCTCCTCCAGACTTTAGAAGCTGACATTGTCTGGGTGTGTTCAGCAGAGTCCAAAGTTTCATCCATGTTAGTGAATCTGCTGGGCATACCTTCACAAGACAAGAGGAAAGGAAGCGTTTCAATAGAGATTGACTTAAGTTAAATAAGGAAAAAGATTTTCTTTGACAGCCAACAAATTGGCAGCTGTTTACTACAGTCAGCATTACACATTTAGAAACTATTAGTTTAAAGGAATACTCAAAGGAAAAAAACAGTCACTATCCACTCATTTAATTGAAAATTTCTTCTATTTTACCAGTCAGAGGTGAATGAGAATGCAAGAACAAGAAGCATGAGATGCAGGGTAGTTATTGCCAACATGGGCAGTAGAACTAAATGTGAAAAATAAATGCTAACTAACTTACTGAAAGAGTCTGTTCTTTATTCAACCAATGTGTATCGACACAGGGCCTTCATTAGGGTGTTGTACAGAATGGGTAAAAAAAAAACCAGCCTCTATATATGCTAGAATATGGCTGAATCTTTGTCAATGAGTCAATTTATTTTAATTTAATTTTTTTTTTTTTCCAGAAGTATTTTTAAATTGTTAACCATATACAGTTTCAATGTTACGGACCAAACAGCATTCGGCAGCAGTGCCACATCCAGCTGGCAAAATCAAACGGCTTAATTGGGTCATCAGCTCCAATGATTTGCTCTGGTCACATGGATCACAATCAATTAAGAAACAGTGGCTGAGATCCGGCACCTTCCAGATGTCGCAACATAGCCGATGGATTCTCTTCTCCTCCTAGAAAGCAGCTAGTTGACTGTGAGCTCAGAGTGTTATTAATAGCAACTGCAGGGGTGTCAAGGGTCTTTGGCTGTCAAAGCACCAGAGTTCAGAGCAGCACTGAACCACCATCTCCTCAATGGGTGAAAGGCCACTGAAAAACCCTGTTTTAAAGTTGCCTTTCTCAAACATGACATGCTTCTCTTTGTTCAGTTTTAAATTACTATGAAGGGATAACAGTCCAACTATCAGCCAGTGGATGGCAGTGTTGACTGAGCCTGTTGTCAGTCAATATAAAGTAAAGTTGGTTTATGTGTTACAATAAAATATAAAAATTTAACCTGTTCAACATACCTTCCTTCACTTGGTTGGGGAAGCTGGATTGTTCTCACTATAAGTCTGTGTAGGGACAAAGAAAACAATTTAGTTCAATTAAAGTTCACACATCCATTCCACTTGGTTAATAGCAGAGAATAAGAAAAGAGCTCCATTCTTAACCTTTCTTAGTGAGATGTGTGGGCACTATTAAAGCAACAGAGCAGGGAAGAGAAAGTAATTCCTTTGGCTGTATGCACCATGTTATGTGCAACAGATGAGACCAACAGGAGCTTCCAACATTATGCATATCTAGTGGCCCACTGCACCAGTACAGGAGTAGTAATCTGTTGCTTTATGGTTTTGTCGATTATAGAGCTAGTTCTTCCTGAGGTTCAATTTACTGTATTCAGCTGCTGGTTTTTATGTACTGATGATGTTCACTTGGGATTGTACTGTGGTGTTTGTCTTCGCTTCACAAAAATACATAGCTCAATAGATCTTTTTAGCACTGGTTTATCTCAAAGTGTTTTATGTCTGACAGGGTAATTGGAAAAGTAACATGGTTTCAAATTAAACTTAGAATCAGCTCTGACCGTAAACTGTACAAATACTTGGATAGCAGCCTAAACAAAAACTCAAAACAAACAAGAGAAAGATAACAATATCTGAGTCTTAATCCGACTTTTAACAGGTCAACTGACAAATTTTATCCTCCACCTGTTTGTTTGTAAGCATGATATCGCAAACCCTTGTTGCAGGTTTCAATGAAACATGATTGAAAGTTAAGCCAAGGGCTTAAGGAACACCTTGACACTGGATGCAATCTGCAGAGCATGACTTTGACCATGTAATGTATTTAAAATGAAAATAAATTAAGTACACTACACATAAAAACCCAGAAGAATACCAAACTTCCTTGATTTCTGAGTATGAGGTTGATATACAATAATTAAACATGTCTGTCAATACAAAAGAGATGCAGTAAGCAACTTAAACAGACCTAACAAAGCAGCAACTGAATTAATCTGGGGACCCATTGTGTACAGTTTATGTTTTAATGGATCCTAAAAGTTACGTGTGTGCTGGGCTTCCTTGGTATTACATATCAAGAGTTCAGACACTTATTTGCAGAGCAGTAGAGCGAAGAAGACGTTATGAGTTTCAACACTGATCCGCAAGCACCCATCTAATTTAGATTTAAATCATGCCTTTCAGGCCTGTTCTCAAGCACAAAATGTATCCAGAATTATTTGAGGAAATTATCCTTTCAAAAGCAAGGCACAGCCCAGTCAAGAATTTAGAGCCACAGCAGCAGGCTCTGCTACTCACTATGAAGACTCTTCTCCTCCACACAGGAAGCCCAGCAACTGACAAACCTGGAAACCTTTGTGTCTGATTAAGTGCCGGGGAATGAGCCAATTAGAGGTGTTTGACAGGGGAGCAACAATCATGAAAGAACTCGGTATGGCAATATTTCTGACAGAAACAGCAGCAAAAACTGCAGTGTTTTATTTCCCTGTTTGTAAAATGACATGATAAGGTTAACAGCCAAACTCCTTTTCCATTGTTGATATATTGCAGCCTATATGCCTTGCCCAAATATATCAAGAAATATGAGAGCAACAGCTCTATAGTGTTAATTGACAACACTGAACTAATTACATGACCTATGTTTAAAATTATCTGCGTATCACTTCTAGTCACACTCTAGATAGTATTATCAAACAGTTTCCTTTAGAAGCTTAAGAGCTTTACAGACAAAGGGCATACCAAGCTGTCGGGCCTAGATGTGACAACAGACCAGCAGTGCTCTCTACTGGCAGTGACAAATGTATTTTATCACAAAAAATATTCTACTAAATGAATGCTAAAAAACAGAAGATACTTGAGAATCACTCTGTGTACTGTCCAAATTTGTGCACATTTATTGTTCAATATAAATCAATTCAATTAAACATGACACACGCAGAAGAGGACCAGATTTGAGTGACAGACATTACAAACTCAAGAGGAATCCAGTGTTGGCAAGTCAATCAATAAAATTCATGTGCAAGCACACAGTGTTATCTGGATTTGGCTGTCCTTTAGAGCATGACCAGTTAATGGTTGTCTAAGAGAACCCAGATAGAGAAAAAGAATAAACAGAAAGTTAGTCATTACAATCACAGATGTGATTAGGAAATGGACCTCTGGAACTCATCCTGTCAGCACAGTCAAATAAGTGACTTAAACAGAAATGGCACTGGCATTAGAGTTTTTACGAAGTCTCTTACATACAGCTGTTGTCATTTTGCTCACAGGTTTATATCGTTGATTTCATTCAAATATAACAAGGAGGTGTGGCAAGGGGGATGGTTTCATTGATACTTAATATGGAGGTATACACTTCAAGTTCAAGTTTGAGGCAAGAAGTGAAATACAATTTTGCCACACCTCATCAAATGCTTCTTTCTTAAAATTATAAGCAAAAAAGAAAAAGTCATAAATTCTGTCAAGGGTCTAGTGCACTGGGTTCATCTTATCTCTTTACCACTGGATATCAGTTAAAATCTACAGCAAATGCACTCAGTGACAGAACCCTGACTTTAATAAACGCCAAAGGCCACTTACACCGAATCCCTTATTAGGGAGTATGTGTGAGATAAGTTAAGAGTAATTGAGGTACATGTACATATAATTCTTAAAATAATTCTTAACATAAAAGTCAGTACATGAAAAATTACTAGCAACATTCAGCACAAGTCTAATGAATGGGTTAATCATTCAGTGCACCTGACTTTAAAAAAAAGGTTCTGGGGGGTTGGCAGACTTTCCATTTAGCATACCAACAATTGCCCAAGGTTCAGTCATTCAGTATTTCGCAGCCTGTCCAGCCTAACCAAGACCTCTCAGACTTAAGGTAAGCATATAATTTAGGCCTTAAAGCATCAAAACATTTAAAATTAAAAATTTCTGAAAAGAACTGCAATTACAAAAATAGGAAGGCATCACATTTTACCAGCATTCTGTAGTGAATTTACTAAGTATTTATATTTTGATGTTAATATTCTATCCACAGCTGGTATGCAAACCATTGTGCTGTTGGTGTTGTGGGTACTGGGAACATCACTGGTGTTGCCAGACCCCGACACAGCTGGAGAGAAAGTGGTTGAGGAGCCTCTTCCATGTTCTAAGGGATGCACCTGTCTGCATGATGACTACAGCAGCTTGGAGCTCAACATGTACTGCAGTGCTCGTAACTTCACACAGGTCCCATCTGACATGCCCCCATCCACTCATTCTCTCTGGCTGGATGGCAACTTGTTCACCTCACTCCCAGTAGCGTCTTTTAAGGATCTTACTAACCTGGACTTTTTGAATTTGCAAAGTGGTCAGCTGGTGACACTTGACCCTCAGGCTTTCAAAGGACTTAAGTCACTAGCACACATTCACCTTGAGCGAAATCGCCTCCGGGTGTTACCAGGTACAATCTTCCAGAATACACCTAACCTTGCTTCACTTAGTTTGCATAACAACCAGCTCGCTCGCATTGAGGAAAGACTGTTTGCAGGACTCTCACACATGTGGCTTCTCAACCTAGGGTGGAACTCAATTGCAGTTTTACCTGAGGCAGCTTTCCATGACCTTCAAGGTCTACGGGAGCTCATTCTTGCAGGGAACAGACTCGCTTACTTGCAGCCACAGCTTTTCCAAAATCTTGCTGAGCTTAAAGAGTTGGATCTGACTGGAAATCAACTCAAGGTCATCAAAGCTAATGTATTTGTTAAACTCACTAAATTGCAAAAGCTTTACCTGGCCCAGAATCAGATTGTGACAGTGGTACCCAGAGCTTTTGTAGGCATGAAGTCGCTAAGATGGCTGGATCTCACAAACAACAGACTGACCTCCCTCCATGACGACACTTTCTTGGGCCTGCACAGTCTTCATGTACTGCGTCTTTCCAACAACTCTATCACTGGAATTAGGCCCAGGACTTTCCGTGATCTGCAGTACTTAGAAGAGCTACGACTCAGCTACAACAAGATCCGAGCCCTGGGGGAAAGAATCTTTGAAGGGCTTGGTCATCTGGAGGTCCTAGAGCTAGAGCACAACCAAGTGCAGGAGGCACAAGTGGGTAGTTTCACAGGGCTCTCTCATGTGGCTGTCATCAACCTGTCTGGAAGCTGCTTTAACAGTCTGCCAGACCAAGTGTTCAAAGGTCTGTCAAAGCTTCACAGCCTTCATCTGGACAGAGGTTGCCTAACAAGGATCACAACTCAAGCTTTCACTGGACTCTCTAGTCTACGGAGGCTTTTCTTGCAGCACAACAACATCTCTGTGGTGGAACGCCAGAGCTTTGTGGACCTGGTAGGCCTACTGGGACTGGACTTGAGTTTCAACAAGTTGGAGGTTCTCACAACCCATACATTCTCTGGCCTCAAGAATATGGAGTACTTGCTGTTGTCCAACAATGAATGTCGACAATTTTTGCAGAATGGAACAAAGCAGCTACTCCCAAGGCTGCGCTATCTGGACCTGAGAGCTAACGCCTTGACAAGCATGGTCCCTGATTTCCCAGAGTGTATGGAAAAACTTTTGCTGTCTGGTAACCGGTGGAAATGTGATTGCAGTGCCATCCCACTCAGAAACTACAGCATGAGGAATCCGTTGGTGATACCTCGGCAAGTGGAGACCCACGCAGAGGGTGAAGAGCCTGACACAACTATCACCATTTACAACAACATTACATGCACCAGCCCACCACGTCTAGCGGGCCAGGACCTGCGGGATATTAACAGTGAAATCTTCCAAAGTTGCTAGACAACAGAGATGTGTTTAGGAAATTGGTTGGTATCAAGAGAATATTTTTGAAGAGTTAATATTTTCAACAATGTAAATTCAGATTCTGATTTCAATATTTTAACTGATTTTTATGTTGCCTTCAGGCAACATAAAAATATTTGAGGAATGCTATGCTATTTTTTTCCAATAAAAAGACTAACCAAACTATTATTTTTTTTTGCTTCAACTTTATGGAGTTATATGTCAATAGTGAATGTCTACTTGTGGGAAACTACATTTGGTAAATTGTCCCCCAGCTGCAGAGAAGGGAGAATTTAATGGATTTTTCTTCAATCTACTACAAATGCTTTGAGATAATTAAGTTTATATTGACACTGGAGAGTAAGATGAACTGTATAGACCTGAGTTTTACCACTTTGGGAATGGGTTGCCAGGTGGGGTTGCTTGATATGGAAACATGTTTGCAGGAGTTATAGAAATGGATAGTTTTAAATGTGATGCATTTAGATGTATTTTAAAAATATCTGAAGTTCATTGTTCCTCTATAAACCACTTAGACATCTCTCCATGCCCTTGAACACAGAAAGTACTACATTTACATAACAATGTGATAGCACTTTCATTGCTGTGGTCAGGAGCATTTTGGGACAATACAAATAGGGATAGTGGAAATATCTGTACAGCTCAAACACTAAAATGTCAAGTATGTTGTTGTGTGTATCATTTGGTATAGTAAAGTTCAATGTCTGTTACTTTAAAAAAATATATACTGTTGGGAAATTGCCTTAAAAGTACAATAAATGTTTTGAAACCTGTGTGCCTTTACTTACAACATGCTCCAAGAACCCACAAAATTACCTTACCACATCCAGGGGACACAGGAAGCCACAGTAAATTATCCACCAATACACCACAACACCACTGACTTGTTTGAATTTAAAAACGGTTAACAGAAAAAAAAATGATATAAAAAACACAATAACGTGAAAATATGTACCCTGATAGTAACAGAATATGTGTAATGTACACGAACAGTCGGCTCGTCAAGGTCGACACAGCGCCTAAAAGAGATAAGTAATTTTAGCACAATAGCTAGCCAGCTAGCTTGCCTAGTGCACTATTCCGTTTAGCAGTAGAGAATTCATGCATTTCAACAAGCCTGTATTCCAACATGTCCATACAGTGCATTTATTTACTGATGCCTACACTATATTTGGGTTAATTGTACATATTCATAGACAACTGAGCTTAACCTACCTCGAACTTCTTTCTTTCTTTCTTTCTTTCTTTCTTTCTCTCTCTCTCTCTCTCTCTCTCTCTCTCACACACACACTCTCACACTCTCACACACACACACACACACACACACACACACACACACACACACACACACAGCAGAGGGTATATAGGCTAATCGCCAGTTCAGGTGTAAAACACTTTTTTGTGGGGTTTTTAATGCGTCTTAAGTTAGTTACGATATTCTTGCAGCACCTGAAGGCAACATTGTTGATGAAGCACACGTGTTCCACGGAAAAGCTTTCCGTTGCCAATGGTAACTAGGATCCTCAAATAATGAACGGAGACACATAAACGGTAACTTTACATAAAAACGCCTGTTCCTGCTCGCTAGTAATGGATCTGAATCATTCCTCGTGTTGGGATTCAATTCTGGAGAAAGTGAAACCGCATATACCGACCATCGACTTCGATTCCTCATCCTCAGTATGTTTTTTTCTGTGCTAACGGCTGCTAGGCTATATATGTAACTTTATTTACAAATGCAAAAAACACAAAATAATGGTCGCTCTTAACATTACAGTCCGAGAATGAAGAGATTGTCACCATATATCAAAGACCAGCTGGTCTGTCCCTGAAGGTCCCTGAAGACTTTGAGAGCTTTTCAATGGATGATGATGAACTAGAGGTTAGTTAATTATAGTCTCATGAGTGTTAATGGTAGTAATGCCATTAAACATTGATATTTGTGTGTAATTTTGTGTGTTTTCTCAATTAGGAGCTGTTGAAACCTGAAGCACAGACATGCTGGTCAGAAGAGGCTCGCATGCAGACTTGTGTGAAGCTGGATGATGATGAAATTGTAGAAGGCACTTCTGCAACTCAGTGGGGTACACAACGCTCTGATGCTGATGTTGAGGTGGGTTATATTAATCTACAGCCACTGTTGTGGAGAGAGGAAAGCACACCAGTGTATCATGGTATACACTAAATATGTACCCTTTCCTTTCGTGTTTCACCATTAAAGGCAGATGCTTATGAGAGAGCTATTGTGGAGTTGAATGGAGCTAAGCTGGATGCGTATGTAAAACCAAATGTGGACAACACAAAATCTGATGGTGGTTTTCCCGTTCTCTCATTTGCGGTGAGTTTGGGAAAGTAAAAGACGGATAGGGATCATCTTCACCAGTTATGGTTAATGCAGGTAAATATTCTCTATGTGTTATATCTTCTTATCAAAAATACAATTTTTTCTTTACACACCAACATGCAGAGGCTTGACCAGTGGGATCTGGATGATGTCCTCCAAAGTCTGAAAGAGGATGGGCTGTCTCTGCAACAACTTGTATCAGTTGAACCTGCAAAAACACAAGCAGGTAAGTAATTAACAAACACCCCTGTAGTTATAGTGAACGATTAAGAGTTTGTAGATAATTTTGGGGGAGAGGTTATGTTTTTAATGATATCTCGTGTTGTAATAGTCTCAACCCAATTATTGTTCACAGATGGTGACAAAGAGAGGTCCCAGGGGAATATAATGGAGAGATTAGTTGCTTTCTGTAACAGCCAATCATCTAAGTCTGTGTCAGAGCCTGTGAAAAGTCCAAACCGCATCAGGTAAGTCATATCACTGCTAAGGTATTGTGACCAAATTTGTAAGATAATAATGATAATAATCACTTTTTTTCATTCAGACAGAATAATGTGTGGAACAAATCATCAGAAAGGATGGCAGCAGAGTTGCAGCTGAGTCACAAGGAATGTCCCACTGTTTATATTGACTTGCGTTACCCTGATCCTTCAATGAAACCACCAAGAACATCCCCAAATCTTTCATCAGAGTCCAAGACACCAGCCAAACACAGCAACACTCACCAGGAAACACTGCCTGCAAAGAAACCCAATCTTAAAGTGCACACTGGATCACAGACGGGGGACAGGTAAATATATAACATTTGTCATGCTTCAGTCCAGCACATTTTGTTTTAGTTCATATTGTCATTTCTCTGCTTCCAGGGAAGTGACTGGCAAGAGCATGTTGCTTCAGGCAATAAGGGAGATGAATAGAAATGGGACTAAATATCCCCATAAATATACAGATCCTCCATACTCAGTGCTACGGAATGAAGCAGAAGAACTGAAAGAGAAGCTACTCCAGCCTGTAGAGTCTACATGTAGCCACGAGTCACACCATCCTTCAAATGTACAGTTTGAGTACAGAAACCCTAAAATGAAAAGTCCACTAACATCTCAGCAAGGTCCAATCAAAGAACCAAAGCAGCAGAGGTATGTATTTGTTCTTTATTCATTCAGCACATCATTGACAATAAACCAATATTTTAACCATAACAATGCTTTTGTTAGTGACCAACAGAGACAACAAGTTAAGCAGACATTACAACATAAACAACACCAGCAAATTCTTAAGCAACTGGAAATACATCGTCCAACCAAATCTGTCAATCAGAAGCAGCCAGCTGCTGAAAGAACTGATGTTCTTTATGATTTTGTAAGTGCCACAAAAGTCAAAATTTACAGTACTTAAAAATGGCCTACACTTATTATGACTTGTTTTTCAGGAAGCATCTCATCTACAGTCAATCAGTACACTACCAGCAGATATTGAAAGTAAGGGGTGTATGCTACTGATCGTCGACCTCTCCAGTCCTGGTATGGTTGGAGACAGAGCTCATGGGAGGAGAAAACATCTGTATCCAGCTGCAACGAAATCACACATCTACAACACTTTAGTGGCTTGGTTTCTGTCTTTGGTTAGTGAGCAGTGGTTTCTCTCTCCTAATTTGTGACAGCATTTGTTATTTGTAAAGATGAGTTCATGTTTCACCATGTAAGGGTCACTTGTTTATGTATATGACTGTAGGTTGGCCCGGACACACGTCATGATGACGATGGTGCAAAGGTCCCATTCTGGGTTGCAGGACTTCAGCAGCTGTGGACAGAGGATGGACTGGCTTTGCATGTTTTAGCTGTGGCTCGTCACTGTTATACGCCAAGGGTAAATAGCAAAAAAACAAAACAAAAAAAGCACTATCTCTTTAGACTTTTACGATGTTTGATGATCTGAGCACTGATGGTGTTCTTTTTGTTTGTTTTGTAGAAAAGGGATGTAGACATCCATGCACCTTTCTATAACCATGTCTGCAGGTTCCTCTCTGAGACCTCACTCACTCTAATTGCCTGCTGGCTACCTCACCTCCAAAACTTGCTGGACCAACAAGCCTATGTCTCAGCCATCCATCTGCCCTCTTCTTGTTTAAATTGTTTCATCTCTGCTACCTCCAACAAAAAGGTAGTGTGCTTCAGAGAGTGTGATTTAATATATTTTCAAGCACTCCGATGATTTTGCATTCTGTTAACTGTGTTCTGTTCCCTCGGCTTTGTGTTTCAGGTTATAGATAGGACGTTTGGTCTCAGTCCGGGTTTTTACTGGCAGACTGTGGAAACTCAGGAGCGTGTTTGTAAGGGCAGAGAGACCACACAAGAGCTACACACAGAGGTGAGCATGTTGTCCTTCAAAAGTATACTTTGTAGTAGTACATGTTATTTTTTAACAGCTTTCTTTTGATCCTAGGAAGCCCTGAATCAGACACATAGTAGTAAAAGTAGAGTAACTGATTTTATGTTAACTTTCCTCTCATTTTTGTTGTAGGTTTCAGTTGCTCTGGGGTGCAAAGCTTTCTTCGTGCATCCCTTCATAACACACTACACCCTCCAGCTTGTTCTCGACTCAGGACTCGACATTTGTGGTCTGCGGCTCCTTTATCCGCCACAGGGGTTCCTGGGTGAAAGTGCTGGTAGGACATAACTAAAGCCATCTGGTCATAAAATACTCCATAACTCTCTTTCTGGCGCTTGCTGGTCTGGTGTGCGTCCTGGATCCAACTGTGGCCTAGGGCCTTTGTCAGTGTCTTCATTGAATAAAAATAGTCTTCAAAAACTCTCCCTCTGATTCACAGGTGCTGTGCCAGTTATCCAGAGAACTGATGAGACCTGCCAGCCTGTTCTTGCCCTAGCTGTCCGAGGCCCTCATGCCCACTCAGTGCTGAAAGATTTAACTAGTTCCTTAGATCCTCTGCTGCCCAGAAAGACAGCTCCAACTTCTCTCAACCCTCTCCACTGCAGAAGTGAAGAACCTCCTCTCTTCTACTCCCCTCAACTGGCCAGTCAAGTCCACAGGGAGCTGTGCTTGTGGTTTTCAGGAAGACTTAGAGGAGGAAGTGCACAGAATCACAACCAGCCTCTGAATAGGTTTGTTGTCAAAATTTTAAAATGTAAAACGTCATTCGACAGTGTGATATTTTGTACATTGCATGTACGTTTTTTAAAATGATTACTTCTCAATTTATCATTAGACTTTTTTAACCAAATGTGAGATGGATTTGAAATAATAAAGGAGGAATGCCCCAATCAGGGTTAGGTATTTCAACTGTAACTGTGGATAAACTGAAATTGATTTTAATTTCTTTTGTTTTTCAAAAATGGTGCCACTGTAAATCTAAATCTTCACGTTCAAAGAAAAGTTAAAAACTGACACCTATCAAAAAGCTAAATTTCACTAATGTACCTACAAGCAATTTTAGGTATGCATCTTTATTTCGGTGACACTGATTTTTCTCCCTCACTTTTGTTTGTAGAGTTGTACCTTTGGATGACAGAGTGGGAGGCAGATCACCTTCCTTTCTGTGTGCTACAACAAAAGGTACTGTAACTCAACAAAGAGCCAAAACTGTCACAGGGAAAACTGGCTTGTATCCACATTTCATTTTAAACTTTCATCTTTACTGTCCTAAGGGAAATTTTGTTTGCAGCAAGGATCCAACATTTTTACTTGAGTGGAGCTGCTAATCCTTCTATCCTCCTGCACAGCTGACTTACTCCTCTTGGTGTCGCCTGACGTGCCTCCATGTTGCTACGGCCAAGTGCTGGCTGTCTGTGAACGCAGAGGCTTCAGTCTGAGGGGGCTGCAGAGGCTGCAGCTTCAGAGCAATGGAGCTGCAGTCCTTGGGCTCACCAACCAGCAGGTAGAACTACTAGAAGATAAGTCAGGCAGAGTTCAGACTTTCAGAAGAACAGCATGTAGAATAGAAGGATAAGATTTTATTGAACCTCATGACAAAAGTCAATAATTGATTGTTTAATGATAATATATTTCATATTGTATACTATTTGCTTTGTAGAGAATTTCACTATTTACTGGAGACTCTTGTAGAGGTGGAAAGAAGTATGGATTTTGGTTCTTAGACCTTGGAGCCGGTGTTGAAATATAGGAATGATTCTAATTAAGACATTTATATCATAATGGAACATTTAGCTGTAATTGTGATCTTGATACTTGTTTGCAGCAATTAGTTTTCTAACTGTGGGGCAATTTTCCAGCTGTTTGGGTCTCAGGAAACACAGATTTCTCTCCTTGTACTTCTGTAATTTTCATCACAGTCTTGAAGCCTTTGTTTGTTTTCTCTAGGCACTTGTGTTCTGCAGTCCACATACTGTGACCCTGCATCAGAAGGAGCTGGAGCTGCCCTCTCACTGTCTGGTGCTGTTACTGAGGAAAGAAAATGCAGTGCACCACAGTGTTAGTCTGCCAGCAGGTCTAAATTCCTTCTCAAATTATTTACAAATAATAATAATAATATTGTACAGCATAAATCGTCTACATTGTCAAGTTTTTCTTTGTCAATGAAATAACCTTGCAGTTGCCATATTGTTACAGCCCTAATGAGAGAATTTAAGGCACCAAAGCCTCTGGGTTGCATCCACACCAGACTTGATGGTGTTCACACAGTAGAGCCAATCTTCGGTTTCCACACTGTGCCTTACAGCAGTTACCTGTTCCATATCTTTGGTAAGCACTGTGTGTTCAGTGTCAGTAAAGATTCTAGTAGATGTTCCTCTGCTGCTGCCTTTTATGTTTCTTACGTATATTTTCTTTTTAGTTAGGTGTATGTGGGCAGTGCCAGATCCTTCCAGCGTGATCCTGTCCCATCAGAAGTGTTCATCCATCTCTGACATGGAGCAGGTGGTGATTTTGACCTTGTGTGGGAAGGACATGAGCCAAGGCTTGAGCCTCCTACACAGAGTGCTGACAGAAGGGCCAGGTGGGTGAAGTTCAGCTGTATTTCTGAGAGCACAGCCTGTACTGGGCTTTGGAACTGGAGGTGGCAGTAAACAAACAAAATACACTGTCAGTTACACACAGCAGCCTACACAGTTTAATGAATAAACAAATTAGTGTGTATGTGAGTGAATTATTTCATCAGCATCCCCCTCCTCCCCTTATTTTATAGTTATATAGTTATATAGTTTATAGTTATAGTTGTTTTTTAAAATTTATATTCAAGGTGATGTACGACATAGAGGATTCCAGCTGCTTGGCCTGAAGTGTCTGCCTGCATTGACTCGACTTCAGGCTCAGGAACTGAGTCCATATGAGGTGGGAGAGCAGCTGTGTCATGACAGCCTGGACAATCTGATGTCCTCTCCTGCCCTAGTGTGTTCTCTTAGACGGGTGGATGCTCTTGCTTCACTAAGGAAGCTCCTACCACACGATTACCCTGGTAACCTCAGTGTCCTGATGTCACCCACACCTGAAGTGGCTTTCAGACAAGCAGCCCTCTTCTTCTTTGAGCACGAGATGATTCCTGGTAAGTTTGTTGAGTGCAGTACACATGCAGTCAGATACCAAGACTAAAATCAAATCTCTTGAGAGATGCTCCAGTTTAAAGTATTTGAGCCTATCACAACATTTAAGGAGAAATAAGCAGACAGTCTTGCGTGTATAAGCCGGGAATAGACTCATCACCCCACTTCTTTCCCCTACAGACCACAGCGTACACCCACTTCTGAAGTTTCTTCCCCGAAAAAGCGGTACAAAAGGTTTGTGTAGAAAAAGGAAAACAGCCCCATCTTGCAACAACGTTGTTGAGCTAGTTGGATATTGTTTTTGGCATTAGTTGATGTAGTGATATCTACTACACAGCATTTGTTTCATTGTATAAATTTTAGGTATTAAACTGATAAACTTTCTCTGACCACATACAGTATATAAGACCTATATGTCTACATATCACAAATCAGATCACAAATACTCAATATAAATCTGAGGGACTAATATATTTAGTCCAGATCAGAATTGTGTATAATAGTGGCAAACTGTATTATCATAGTGATGTTTCACCATGAGCTAAGTTGGAAATTCTGCACATTCTCTTAAATGCTGCAAGTCATGAATATAATATTGAACATTTAAAATATTACTTAATATTTGAAACACTATACTGGTGTAACTATAATAAGCTAACTTTCTATTCAGCTCCACAGATGCTGCTCACTGTGTGCCTGTTCAAGCCAAGAATCTGGAATCACGCTCTAGCTAAAATGGTCCGCAAACTCCAGCTGAGTGGCCTCGTGTTGGTGGGCCTGTGTGTGGTGACCCTGGACAAAAGCAATGCTACCTCACTACTGCCTGCAGAAAGTGTAACTGAGAATGATTGTCTGACTGAAAAACAAGCTTTCCTTTCATGCAAAACATAAGCCTTGATAATTCATACAGTTGATGTTTGCAGGACCCCACAGACTTGGAGGCCCATGTGGACTATTTATGCTCTGGCTCCTCACTGGCTCTCTGCCTCGAGGGGGAGAATGCTGTAAGGAGGCTGTTGGATGTGCTGGGCCAAGAGGACTCATCCTTGTGGACAACCTGCTATGGCATCGCTCATTCATACAATGGCATCTATGGTCAGTGCCCTGTACTGCACACTAGTACATATTCAAGAACAGGATTGCTATGTATGCTACTGTACTAGTGCATTATGTAAAACACTTTGTTTTGCATATATGTATGGAATGTGCTATACAAATAAGCTTGCCTTGCCTTGCTGTATGTTTAAAATGTTGGTAACCACTGTTATAGGATCTGGATCATATCAGAAAGCAATTCAGGATGTGAAGTGGCTTTTTCCAGAGGGGCTCTGCTGTACTGAGACCAGCACAATGAGACAGGAGCAGGTATGCATGTCACACACAGGACTTAGTAAATGGGTTGTTCAACCGATTGATAAAAGACAGACATTCTGTGTTTGTGCTTGGTTTCTTGATTCAGATACTCAGCATGTGCTCAGACCCTTTAGCCTCTGTGGAGCGTGAACAGAGCTGCACACTGACCCCTGTGGCCCAGGAAAGTCCATCACCTTCGATGGCATCAGGACCAAATGGAGGTTTGGACTACTTGTGTGGTTTTATTTTCATAAACAGATTAATAAATGTGTCGATAACTTTTGTTAAGTGCAATGCTGTAAACTCTGCAGAACTAGGCTATAGGCCCTATATTCAGGTTGCATTAGTGATGTACTCATAATCACCGGAATGGACATTTTCCTGATTATTGTTATTACATTTAACTCACTCTAAACTCAAAGCATTGAACATTGCATGGTTCAATCATTTATTAAAGCAGGTGCCTTTAAATTATTTAATCATTTATTGTGACTTTGGCAGGGACTCCTCTGGAATGGATGTTGAAATATGATTCTGTTCCAGATGACCTTTGTAAATCATGCAGAAACAAATGTCCTGTTTGCTTGTTTATTGGTGCCAGGGTCCCAGATACACAGTGCTCTCTGGCAGACAACCTGTCTGCTGATACCCTTAAATGCTCCACCGCTCAGCCAAGTGCCATCCCAGCTGGACATGCTGGAGCAGCTGCTGAGGTCAGGCTGCCATCTGGTGGCAGGGAGGATGAGCATACTGGATAATGAGCAGAAGAAACATATTGCTGAGACACTTAAAGTGTCATCAAGAAGAAATGAGAGGGTGAGAATTTGGCTTTGAAATAAGTGGCATACTGTCTTACAAAGAGAGCAATCAGCAGCTGATTTTCTTGGTCTTTTGTTGTGTCCTTAAAAGATGGCTCATCTTTACACAGCTCCCTGTCTCATCATGGCTTTGCAAGGGGAAACCATTGTGACCTGCTTTAACGTGATCCTTGAACGGTATGGAAAAAGACAACTCAAACCTACTGTGCGAACATGTAGAATATTTACATATAAATAACTTTTTCCTTTTCCCTGTGCCTTTCATTGTTACACTAGCATTTACAAGGAAAGGTCAGACCTAGAAGAAGTGGGGAAAATAATTATCTACCCCGAGAGTGAGGAAGAGGTATATCATGAATTCATATTTTTCTTCAGGGCCTTTATTATTAATAAACATAAATTGTCTATTTTAGCTGTTTAATGAAAGCCACCAGGTGTAATGATGTGTTAAGATTATAAGTCACATGTGAATTTATTTATGTTGTGTTCTCTCCTCCAGGCCAAGCAGCTGATATGCTACCTATTTGATGCCTTGTCTCCTGAGAGCTGTCATACCATTGTGCCATAAAGTTCCAATGCAAGTGTACAAGCACATTAAGAGTAAGCTACATCAGTTGCCATTTTCACAATATGTCTGCTCTGAAAAAAGTGATTTTTAATTCCAATTGTGCAGGAAAGACATGGTTTAGTTAATATTTTTAGTCACTGTAACGTAATAAATATTTTTTTCCCTAAAAATCACCTTTCCCCTCTGGTCTCCACTTGACTTTTGAGGCAGAAGCAAGAACTTTATTCTGCAAGTTGTGTTTGAGACAAAAAAGTATTCACACATTTCAGATGAAAAATTATTTTAATTCTCAAGATGATAAAAATAATTTTGTGAACTCTATAAACCATTGCATAACTGTAGTGTAACAATTTAACAAGTGTTAACAAACTAGTAGTACACTACAGAAAATATGCGGTACACAATCCTCAATGTAGAAAAGAAAAATCTAGTATTCTAAGACTTGCACCTATTTTTGTGTTCACAACACAAAAAATATCAATATACCAACAGAATTTCTACAATTATCAGTAGAGAATTTCCTACATATCCATACAGCTTGTCACAAAATAAGGGACGTATCTTTTAATCTATAGATAATGTCTAAACCCACTGACATTAAGTAAATAAATCCATGAAATGCAGTTTCCTCAGATTTAACACATTCTCTATTAAATCACTGTATTACTCTGAGAAAAACACATTTCTTTCCGCATTATGCTGACAAATAGAAACGTGAAAACTTGCATTTGTTTTAGTTCTAATAAATTTTATTGAATAGCAGTTCACAACTAGATGCTACATCATAATGAATTAACTGCGCTCCATAATATCCAGTGACCTATTCATTGAATATCTAATGTAGAACAATACATTCAATATTTCAGGGCTTCAATGTTAAAATAGCATTTTTACTGAAATGTTCTAAAGTATATGGAACAGCTGGTTCCACATTCAGATTATTTACTTTTGACAACACTTGTACTAGTATTTTACTTAAATTGAACACCTCCATACATCATACTCATATACATGTACAAGATTGCATAAATCTTCAGGCTCCATTTTCATAATATTAAAAACAAAAAGACAACATAACAACTAACAATAATGTAAAATAGATTAAACTATTCCAATGCAGAGCATAATGATACATCTATTACAGTTCATTTACAAGATTCTTCCTATTTGGTGCTTTTCCTTTACAAAGTTTTTGGTGCCAAATGACTAATTGAGATCAGAATTGTGTATTCAATGGTTAAGTATTGCTGGGTTTTTGTTGGTTTTTTTTGTTTTTTTAAATGGTACGTCAAATACAGACTGAGATAGACGATTATTAGTCAGTTATAAACTTTGCTTCCTCCTGTGGAACTGGTGAAGCAAATCTCATTAGATTAGCCTTTTTCCTTTCAGCTCAAGTGGCCTGAATGCAGAGGATCATTTAGAAATCACATTGTGGTCCACAAAAATATTGTAAGGCACTGGAATTTTGATTCTAATTAAACGTATTTTGTCATCTGGATGACAGCAAACACTGTCTCAGAGACATATTCTCTTGATACCAATTAACATTATGTAATTATTAAAAGGCACAGATGTACTTGAATTGGTCCGTTAGAGATAAATTTAACCTTAATCTAAACAAATGTAAAGAAATGTAAGCTGTGCTTACCAAGTGAATGTTTGTTTCATTTCTTTTTGGAAAACTTGAATTGGGGCAAGTAAACCACTAGAGAAATTGAGGGCCAACAACAAATTACCATAACAACAACAACAACAACTCAGTTTTAATGTCTGTATCTGCCATTAATGCTTGCCACAATCATCATCTGTCCCCTGTAATTTTACAAAAACGATAACTAATTTGGACCACTGCTTTAAGAAATAGAAAAACAAAGAGTCAGATAGAAAGAAAGCACCTTACAGTCACTGTAGGCCTATCATAACAGCATATAATGCATAACCATCCATTTCCAAAGTGAATGAGATTATGTAGTTAAGCAAAATCAACAAAAAACAAACAAAACTTCAAAACAGTAGTTGTAGTGAAGTTTATATGGCCACTTCAGAAGCACAAATGTTATTCACCTTTGACATTCCCTTCACTGTAGACAACATTTAAACTGACACCAAATCCTCGCTTAAGGTCAGCATGTGCTAGCCAGTATTGCACAAACCTGCCATAAATGTCAATGTATACTTAACACAAAATCAAATATACAAATACACATTTTGTAAGGATGTGACCCATGCATTTTTGATCATTTGTGTACCAACTCACTATAGCTAACTTTAGATAGAAAAAGATGCCATTAATTATGGTTAATGAACACTATCTATTTAAGGTACTAGGTGATTACTTTTTCAAATCAATTTAGGTTTCTCACTGAAATAAAACGAATGATGAAATGTAGTACAAAAGAAATAACAGTACAGGTCTTTGGTAAAACTGCAAAAAATGGGCTCAAGTCCATTAATGTTGTAAGCAAAATCCATTAGCATAGTCCTGTTGTTTACTCACTACGAGGATGTATGTCCTACTGAATAAAATATCAAAGCAAAAATCCATCCAAAAACAGAATTCCTGCCACTCACAATGCTGGACTTTGTCTCAGTTTTATCTGGATGCTCTGACCTGCCATTTATAACTTTGGGCAAGACCCGACCCGGCCCTGTTACAACTACAAGCTGATCTGTCCGATACCTCCGCAATTATTTCAATTCTGTTCGAGGGTAAATCTTCCCTTTAGAATACATATTTGGACAGCTACTAGAACACCACTTTGGTTCATTTTTAGATTATCACACTAGACATCATTAATTTAGTTGGCTTCACAGGCAGAACAAAATATACTAGAGGACCCTGTGAAAATAGCTGCACCGTACACTGCTATCCAGTGTATGGGGGAAAAGAAATCCAACAAAAATACGTTGACCTTCAATCAATTCAAAAAAGGGACAATCTACAGCAGTACAGGTCTGTGACATCATTCTAAGTGATATACAAAAGTACTGAAACGTTGACTCCAATGCATTTACAAATGAATAATTCAATCAAATTAAGATTTAGGCAAGCAGAAGACAGATTATTTCATAGTTTCTGAAATCTGAGCTGTGGATGCACAACAACATTCAAACATCTAAATGTATAACAAGAAACTACATTAATACCTTTTCCAGTAGCAGCGAAGCTTGCAGAAATTATTAAGCCTTTACTACACTAAAAATAAGTCAATACAAATATTCTGGCAGTGTGACACAGTGCGAACTTTTTTTTTTCTTTTTTTTTTTCTAGCTGGTTAATATATCGCATAACATGCAATACCAGAAGTGTTTAGGCTGCCTTTTATGCTGTAATATAATCATGAAAACGCTAAAATACCATAACCTTTCTTGATATTTTTCCTCTGAGTTGCTTAATTGTCATTTATGTGAATGTAAACAATGCATTTTCCCATATTTATAAGTAGCAAAAGGTGTACCTGGAGATACATGATTTTCTATTGAATTTAAAGCAAGAATAAAAAGATTTAACACAGTAGAAGGTCATTCAATTAGAGGAACCTAAGCACAAATCCTACCCAAAATCAAACTTACAGGTTAACTACGTAATTCTTCATTCACTGCAGAATTATTACAATAAAACAAACTGAAGTTACTGAGCTGTTTAAAAAGCATGTTTATATGTTGCTATACAAATGCATGTGTCCTGTACTGTTTGCATACTCCCAAACGTTAAATTGAAAAACCTAATTTCAAAGACTGAAGCTGCACCAAAAGAGCACCACGACCTAGGAATGAGTGGAGAGGGTAGTTGGAGGGGAGAAGGGAGGGTTGATTTCTAAGGTTGAAGTCAGGACACAGGCACTGACAATGTTTGTTTTCAATAATCTTCCGCAGAAATACTTAATGGGATTGGGCCAAATACACTGGCATATATTTATATATACACATATAGTCATACACATGTCAATGCTTCCCCAAAGTTAAACAAGACACATTATGCAGAAACCTGTGCACAAGCTTCAACTACTTGTGTTTCCTCTGACAATTCTACACATAAACTTTTCAACTAAGGCAAGGCACTTTAGAGTTAGAGGCCGATATGTTCTAGACAAAGTCAAGAGGCTAGATTCCTACAAAAATCACCATCTCAGGCTTTTAGCAAATACAATACATGCTTCTCTAATGGCTAAGCTATATAAATCTCTACAAAACAAAACTGACTGAATTACAGCCTTAACATGTAGCATGTGCCTTACTGATATTACAGCTGCTGGTTATGCCTAAAATGCACTTTAAATTTGCACATTTGATTGAAATTTTATAAATCTAACTATGAAAGTAGAAACTATTAAGTACTTTTCTATGAAATCTTAATATGTAGAACCATGCCATGAATTAACAATAGGAAACATGAAATATTCAAATGATGTTTCACAGTACACACAAAAGCTTCAGACATTAGCTTATATAGGAAAAAAATTATAAATCTAAAAAGAGACACAAAAGAATACTTACAAAGCAGCTTAAAGCACATTTCTATGTAGCCTTTAATAAAGTCCCAGGTCAACAAAGTGCTTTAGTAAGAAATCAAAGTTCTTCAGAAAGTTGGTCAGAATAATGATGCTTGACTGGTTGCATAAAAAAAAAAAAAAAAAAAAAAAATTGTTAATGAAAATTTGGGTATTTCAGAAAATGTGGCTTTACTTAAAGAGGAACACTGCATAATATCAGCATTCATGTGTTTTGCTGTTTCCCCTGATTTACAGATAATGGTGTGGCTCAGCACTAATACCTCATTGGATGTGAAACATTTTACAAATCTGCATAATCATTATTATTGAACAATACTTTAGCTGAAGATTACAACTTTTTCCATCAATTGTGCCCCACAGTGTTGAATGCAATAATGCAATTGTGTATTCATTCCTCAAAGCACTGAGCTTCTAAACGTTCAAGCGCTTTTCGGTACAATGTCGTCGATCAGCGAGCCATTTCACACACTTCAGTTTTGGAAGCTCCATGCTTTGTAAATGGTACACAAATGTTTTCTTTTTCTGGAAAAAAAACTAATTTGGCTAAAACTAAAATATGATTTCTGAATTAAGTATCAGTCACATTCAGGTTCTTGGATGTCTGGTTACTTGATTTGTTCCTGAAAGCTCTCAAGTGAGTTCTTTGATATGTATGTATTCCTCTTTAATTAAAGAAAAATCAGCTTTGAGTTTTGCCCATTTTATGTTTAACATCACTGGACTAGTTGAGTGTCAGTGAACTCAACATTTCCTGGCAGTATGTTTCCAATATTTACAAAGTGATTTCCAACCTGGAATGCATATGGCACTAACTATTGTGATAGAAGATCAACAATGGCTTTTTTCTAGATTTCTGTATTATTGTGTGGGATTGTTTTGATCCACGATGGGGACATTTTCATTTTCAAATTCCCCTATGGAGGTCAGTGGGCTGCAGGTTAACTCCCCTTGATATTATTTCTAAGGATACTTTGTTTATCAAACTTTTTCCACCCTCAGAATGACTGAAAAATGACTTATAGTATGAAAAGGACATAGGATTTCTTTTTATATGTATTTTTAAACTAGAACATATCTATTTTCAGTTAAGATATAATAAAGTTACAGTGAGCAAGTTTTCTTTCTTCAAACACAAGAATATGTGAAGTAACAGATTTACTAAAACCTTTTCTTGGCTTTACACACATTTCCACAGTATTTTCTGAAACGCTGTGGTTGAAATGCCTTCAAATTTGCTCTGGTCGGACTTTAAGAGCATTAAGTAAAAAAGAAGCAACCTCAGGAGATCAGGGATTTATCCACACCAATTCCAAAGTGCAGTGCAGAGTAAGAATCCATAAACAGCAAAACATGGGGGCAGAAATACAAATTAATTAAATACTCATTAATGTCTTTGTGTATACAGCTTTTAACCAAGTTTATTGGTCCTGTTTTAAAATATGTAATGTAAGAGCAATGTGTCAGGTTGGCAATGTATATTTGCATTTTGTTTTGTTGATGTCCTTTAGAGTGCCCGAATCATGATTGAAAATTTGAAAAAAAAGGCATTGCAAGGTAATTTAATATTCTAATTTGCATACAGAAAGCTATCTGGTTGCCAAGGTAATGTGCACATAAAATGAGCAAATACTATAATGATTGAATCCCCTATACACAATCTGATTCATAATACTATTTGTTTTGTCAGTCAAACATCATTTTATTCTAAATTAATTCAATCACTGTATGAAACAGACATTGCTATTTAGAAAATGTAATATCGTAATATGTATTAGTAGTTTTTCAAAGGGCTAATTCTTTAAATAGTACCTTAATTGTACATCACCACTTCAATATTTTTGTTCTACAGTAGGGGCATTCTGTTTTACTAGGTGCACAGCTCTCACATAGTACATAATGTTGGCAAGGCTGCAGAACAATGCAACGATCATGCTTTTGGCAAACTATACATTTCTTTGACTGAAGCTGATATATTACCTGTTGGGGAAGAAAAGAATGAATATCAGCTGCAACTTAGGAAAACACAGTTCAGTTCATGCAGACTTTTCAAATAAGCATGCTTGATGACAAAGCATAGATCTGAATGATAGCCTGATAAAAACTATGTAGATACTACTAATGAAATGCTGTGTGTAAGCTAGTCTTTCTTACCCCGTCTATAAGGTCTAGGTCATTACGCAGCTGACTCTGGATGGAGTGAAGCTTTGACAAGGGGAGCTGGTCCAGCTCTCCGTAGCTACGTAGAAGAGGTGTTCCAGGGGTGCGACAAAGCACATCAAAGTCCCCTTGGAGCTCTTTCAGCTTGCGCTCTGTTTCCTCCCATTTCTGTTCCGCCAGCTGCCGCTCTGCCTCTGCCGTTTTTGCGTGTTCCTTTGCCTCAAGAGCATCTTTCTGGCAAGCTTCACAGGCCTGGAACAAAGTTGAGTCTTGTGATTAAAAAAAGAAAACAAAAACTTGCCATCTATGAAAAGGCTCTAAGATTTATGTATTATAATGAGAGATCATTCCTAACACTGACTTGCTTGACCTGATGCCAGGCCTCCTCCCACTGTTTGATCTTCCTCTTGGCCTCGTCCAGCTCTCTAAAAAGGCGAGCCAGATCAGCAGTGCTGGTTGTGGAGGTTAGGCTGCTGAAAACTGGAGATGGACTCGGTGAAAAGCTGCCACTTACAAAGTCCCAAATGTTGCTAGCCCCTCCATTCAAGCCTAGGTGAGTGATGTGTTAAAAATCACAGGACCAAGCATAAAGTGAATAGTTAGTAGAGGCTCCCACTTTGTAACTTAGAGCTGTCTGATATTTCAAACTCTTTTAATGAAGAAAAATATAATTTCTCACACAATCAAACTCTAATAGCCATTATGCATATGAAACTGGATTAAACATTCAAGTAAAGTTGAAGAAAGTGCTCACTACTTTAGTGCCCACTTGGAGTAAAATTTCTGATGCTATCAGCTTACCCAAAGAGTTCTGGGAAGATGAGGTGGGTGTTCCCAGAAGGCCATGCTCTTGCTTGGCTAACATGTTTGAAGGTTGATTTTGCTGCGATACCGTTCCAGACAGCAGGGACTGAGACAGAGACTGGGAGAGGGAGCTCAGCGGGGAGGTGGAGAGTGACGACGAGGAATTAAAAGAGGACGATCGTGCCAGGGAGCCAGGAATGTTGACAGGAGCAGATCCACCCAACACCCTTTGACCTGTGGGGACAAAGTAAATACTGTTGATGCTTTTAAAATACTTTACAAGCAAATTATGATGAAAACCATTTGTGGTCAAACAACTGAAAGTACTTTAATAAACTAGGTGTCCTTACTTGCCAATCCTACACTGTTGTCTTGCTCCTCAAACTCCTTATCAAGAGATGCAACATTAATGTCACTGAAGTTGAGGTCCAGAGCGGATCCTGAGGGAAAATAAAATACATCTGGCTGACATTTGACAACAAAATAAAGAGTGGCAGTCATCAGCTCAACTGGTTTACAGTTGACTTTACATATACATACCTATGACAGACTCCACTGTGTTGCTCCCTGGATAGAAAGGAGTGGCTTTTGCATTCATTGTTGATAAGGTGGTGGGTGAAGAACTGTCTGAGCCAATACTAGAGGCCAAGCTGGATGTTATACTGGAGGTAAAGCTTGAAGCCAAAGGGTTCACCGCAGAGAATACAGTATTTTGTGTCTAAAAGAAAAGCACAGAAGGCATTTGTTTAATTCCCAATGTTGTTAATTACAGTTTAGACTTTCAAATAAATAAACACATTACATATCATCAAGCTATTAACACAAAGAAACCCATTTAAAACACAAACCTGTTTTTCTTGGTCCATCAATTTCTGATCCTGCCCCTTGTTCTTAATCTAAAAATGATCAATTAACACAGAAACAGCACTTTTTAGTGACTCTAAATTTTACATCCAGGCATCTAATATCAATTAAAAAGGCATTTTTGCACTTAGCCACAGGCTGACAAAAATAAAAGAGTCTATTTAAACACATACTTTTGCCCTTAAGCATTATTCACTTTCCCTGATGGAGCTAACTGTTACTTGGTAACATGCTCTGGAGCCGTGTTAAATACTGATGATTTCCAGTAGCTCTTGGTATTGTCATGATTTATGTGGTCAACTGTCAACTGAATTACATCCGATCAGAATCCAAGGTGTGTAAACTGATCATGTAACTTGGCTCTGCCTGCCACTTGCAGCTCTTAGAATGATTCAAACATATTGCCTTTGACTATGGAGTGTCCTGAATTCTAGGCACATTTTACTATGAGCGGGCAGCAGTCTTCTGTAATTACAACATCAGAAAGTAGTAAGATCAACCTAAGGAGAATTCTTAGTGTAGAGTTACAAATACTCTTATCTGTGTATGCAGTGTGAAAATATGTTTTAGGCAGTCTGTTTGCAGTCAAATCACCCAAGTATAAACTACTTGATACTTTATAGCTTCTTCATATTTCAAGAACTCTCATCAAATGATACTATTGACTTTTTTGTTAAGAATCAAAGAACACCCAACACAAATTATCTCAAAACTGAGACCTCAAAACAACGCAATTCATGGGAAAATGGCTCAAACTGATACAATGAAAATGACATGGCAAATAATGAGTGAAAAATAAATAAAACAGTGATTCAAAATGAATGACAGAGATACATTAAGTGTAAAGCCTTAAGTTGTTTATGTGTTATATTCTTCCTAAAGCTGAAGAGAGCAGTCTGTGTACCTGATCCACACGTTCAAAGCCCGGAGCTTTAGGATAGTTAGACGTCAGAGAAGAGACACTGGATGTGGTGGACTCTGAACATAAACTACTATTAGTTAAGGATTTGGGCCTGCTGATGGATCCCACTGGGGATAACAAACTGTCGCTTCCTGAGCTTGGAGTTACAGTTGAGCTATTAGAACATGAAACCTGAGAAAGAGAAGTGCACATGATCTTAATAAAATGATAATCAAAAATAAATAAAGAAATAAAATAAAACCATTATTCTGAATGGACTATGAAGGTGATGACTGAATTATCATCTTAAATATCGCTTTCAATGAGAAATTGCCTCTGTTCTTTCAAAACAATGTAGTAATGAAATGTAAAACAGTAAAAGAAAAAAGTAATAATGACAAGTCAATGTGTAAATAACATGCCAACAGAAAAATAAGACCATGGTAAACAACATGTCGACAAGTAAATGGCTGATTTGTGATTTATGTAGCTACAAAAGCAGGCATCCATACAGTTTTAAGACATTTGTCTACTCTTGAAACCCAACACCCTGGTTGAGTTGATTCTGATACATTTCCTATTGAAGGACTGACATAGCAACAGAGAAAACATACACTTCCTACTTGTCCGTTGCTACTGGTTGCGCTGCTGGTGGAGTTGCCTCCACTGTTCCACTCACTGACTGGACACTCTGGATACTGCTGAGAGCCCAGCTGGGACTGTGAACTGGACTGTATCACTGTTAGCAATGAGCTCATGGTTTCTTCTGTAGAGGGAATTCCTGAAAGGATTAAAATAAATATTAAATCTATAAAATATACATAATAGTGTTTACAACCAGGCTGCCAACAGGATTAACATTCCTGTGTTTAAATCAACCATAGGGTTAATGGTGCACATTTTTAAACTTGGGAAAACCAAGGAAAGTCCTCACAAGTGTATATATAAAATCCTTAACTCAAAAAAAACTACAAATTTCATGGATTTGTGATTCTCTACCCGAGTACTGAGACAGTATTTAGACAAAGCTTTCACTTACTTTCTACATGTGCAAACGCACAAAACGGTCCTCTGGGACAATATCCAGTTTGTCGCATATCATTGCATTTGGTAGATTTGTAGATCTTAAGAGAAGGAAAAACAAAGCACAAGCCAATGAGATACAAAGTTATAATGTCTGCCCTGAGAAAAATTAATAAGCCACGGTGCTACATCAGAGAAGCTATAATGTCATTAACAATAAAACCTCATAAATACATTATCTTGAATTTGTAGCAAGATTACACAGTCAAAAACAAATTTCTCACACTACATATTATATTTATTTATCATGGTAGTTTTAGTAGCTAGTCAGTTTTAAGGCTACACTGTCATGACATTTTTATAACTACTCTATGTTATCAAACTTTATTTTACTTTCTATAGACTTGGCATAAAATGCTTTTGAATGGTCAATTTGGGGATTTAATGAATGTCTATTGTATATGTCATGCTGCATGTATACAAGTCCAACCCACAATAATACAGCTCATTTACCCCCCAAAAATAAAAATAAATAGATGTAAAATAATTTAACAATACACTTTAATAATTAAAGATTTATTATAGTGAAGAAGAAAACTATGACCTATCCTCCACCTGTTAATTTGCAGAAAAACAAAATTCACTCACCTCTGGGTGAAACTGCTGTTCAGTGCGAGAGTGACAATACTGGCAACTGTCTCCACTGTCACACTTTGAGGGCTCACCCCATTCATCCCCATGTTTCACATTAGGGCAAGGAGTTGACCTGCATTCATAGAGTCAGAACCTTTATCACATTGCAATTACACAACTTAATACCATTTGTTATTTTAACTTAAACAGAGTCGTATCTTACCTATATTTGAACTTTCTAGGATTTCGTCTTCGATCTCTACTGTTGTGGTAATGGGGGCAAGCGTAGCCCTGTCTGCATAGTCTCGGGGGTTTAGTACACTGATCTGTTTTATAATTGGCTAAAACAAAGTTGGTATCTGCAAAAAAAGGCATGCAAGTATTAAGTAATTTTTCCTTTTATTTTGCAGGACATTAAAAAGTGTGTTATTTGCCGCTGCATTATCATCAGAGTAGTGGTTACTCACCTTGCCACCGGGGGTCTTCTGACAGAGTTTTCTCAATCATAGCTTGGCTGGCTAACACACCAGGCTGCAGATCAGGAATACCTTCCCCAGATCCCAACTGTCCATTCTGAAGAGCTTCTTGTGCTTGGATCTCTCTGTGGACATAAAATTAATGTAATGACAAATATAAAGAGAAGTGACATGTTATACTGGACCACCTGACATATAAGGTGTCTTAACATGAGTTATAGGCAGGTGAAACAGCATAATAATATTAATTGAAATATTATCAAAATACTCAGAAAACCAGGAAAGATACTGTAATAATTATGCAGAGGTTTATCAATGTAATTCCTGGATTTTCACTACAGTAAACATTTTACTCAGGAAACCCTTTGTTTAAAGCCTTTGTATCAGCTAACCTCACTCTTTCAGCAGCACAGAGATCCATAAAACATGTTTATCTAGTATCAGGTAGAGCTATTGTTTTTAGAAATGAACTGAGCCAAGCCCTAAAAACAGAGTTACAAATCAAAGCAATGAGTCTGGCAATCCATTAAACCCCCACAAGCTGCATGCTGTTTGCATTATGCCTAAGTTTGGCAGTGAAAAGAGAGGCCACTATTTGCTTTGTATGTCACCTGATATCATAGACTGGAGGTCGGAGATCATGTGGCCCATGAGCAAAAGCACAGTGGAGGCCATTCTTCACACAATGCCCTCGAGCATCTGTCTCATGGATACAAGTGCCAGTCTTGTAATAGCGTAGATGGTACTTGCGCTCTGTGTCACCAGTGGTCCGGTGTAAATAAGGACAGCTAAGGAAGCAAGGATACAACAATGAAATATTTCATCAGTTGATATAAATAGAACATCTGAATAGCATGACATTAAATTAATAAACAAAAAGTGCAGCCCAAACCTCAAATTATCCAAAATAAACATTACATATAGCATAAAGGAGGTAAATCTTATAGTTGCACTCATTTTTAATCATAAATAAGATTCTACTGTGAATTCAGGGCTGACACACCAGCAACGCCTCAAGAAATGTATGGCCAATAAGCCTCCTGAATAAACCAATTTTTCCTTTCTTGAGTAGCAACAGTTGCTATAGCAACATAAGGTCATACAAAAATAGCTTCCATTGGCAGAGGAGGAATTGTAAAGATTGCAGTCATTCATTTTCCATTAGTTCAATAATCTTATTTCTTTTTTTTTTTAAATTATTATTTCTATGTGGGACTCAATTAAATGCTGTGCCATTTTTAATTCCCAGTCACATACAAAGGCTGCTGTCTTTCTTAACTACCTGCTGTAAATTAATGGGGAAAGCCATTGCCACCTCTATTTTCTGTGCGACTAGACAATTAGTCAATACTTGTGAAAATGCTTGGCTCCTTTAAAGCCACAACCTGTCATAAAATTTTGAAAAACACAAACAGGAAAACGGGGGGGAAGGGACATTTTTGAAAATATGAAGCTAGGGACGTAAATGTTTATGCACAACATCGCATGTCGCCATTAGCTGAAATTAATAATAGCACCAGTGAATATAATGCTGGGGGGCATCCAGAGACAACCTGTCAAGTAGCCTTATCTCAAAGACAAAGAGGTGCAGTCATGCCACATAAAGGGTAAGTTCAATCAGAAATGGTGGTTGGTTGGTATATACTTTACATAGAGAATGCATGCAACCGTACAAAGGGCAAAGAAGAGGCCCTTGCAATATTGCATATGTACGATGCTGTAACATCACACTTAAATAAATAAATGATAAATACTGCTCACCAAGCAACAACCAATCAAATCAAATTTTCTTGTGTGAATAAATAAATTGCAAAATAACATAATTCTTCATATTGTACCCCTCACTTGTTTAAACAATACACACAATTTTCCATCATATCTTTAGCGCATTCTTTAGTGCTGGAATTTTTTTATAACAAAAGCACACAGTCCTTTCTTGGCGGTCATAAAAAAAATGGCTCCTGCATCCAATTGGATTGACTGGCAGTTTATAACTTCAGTTCAGTTCAGACACAGCCGAGATGATGTGCACATATGCCATTAAACAGAGAGCTTACTTATCCTACACACTTGTGCTACTGTAGCCACAGCAAGTGGGTGAAATAAAAAAACAATTTAAAACTGCAAGAATTTCCCCCAAAATGCATCAACATAATAAAAACATAGGCTTCAGTCCCCTACAGTTAGGTTCATAGCAGTTCCTCCGTGGTCAGCATCGCAGTTTGTTTCAGGCACTGTAAAACTCATTATATTTAGTACTACTTTAACAAAGAAACCAGAGGCATATCCACACAATTCTTCCCAATGAAGACACACCACAGCCCAAAACCATGATGAAATGTCCTGATGGACTGCATTCAGTATTTTTGTTGTGTTGATTTGATTCAGGTTCTGATTCATAAAGCAATGGCCCTCATCCCAAACATATCAGCAAAACATCAGCCATTTGTCAACAGATGTATCATGACACACTGACATTGACACAACAGGGACTTACTCATCTCCATCTGGGCAAATGCCTGTGGTCTCGTCGTATTTCGTGCAGTACACGTCGGGGCTGTAGTTAAAAGTTCCGTCTCTTCTCCTTATGGGTCGTCTTCGCCGCTGGTTGAGAAAATGCCAATTAAAGCACGTAAATGGTCTGTGCTGCGTACACTTGTGCTGGAGGAACAACGGGCACTGCTCTGTCCTGAACTCCTTCAAGTATCTGAAACAACAAGGAAAAACAAAACAATTGTATCAGGAACCGCGTTTTAAAATTACTATTAACTAAGAAATAAGTCGAAGGGAAGGCAAAAGTTCAGACAGTGAGGTGTCGTTATGCTGCTAGTGGTGTAGCCTACTATATATTTTGGGTCACTAACGTTAGCTCGCTATTCAGACAGCAAACTACGTACGTATTTCGACGTAACACTTGTTGAAAGTCCCTGAGCGTACGTCTATAAATGTGCGTAGCAAGAGGGAACTCAAAATAAGGCCGAGCTATTTACAAGCAGACTGGTTAGCGAGTTCCTGGCTAATCATTTAGCAGACCGAGTTGACGGTATAACATTCAACGGAATATACAAAACAATTCCTCAACTCGGTAAAACAATTGAAAACGATTCCGTTAACGATTGGCTTGTCAATTAAGTGATTTAAGACGTCCGTGTTTCCTACATTAGGGCTGATGTCGTTAGCGTGCAGTCGCTGTTTGCTATGTAACGTTAGGTAGTCACAAAGCCAGGAAAAGCACCATGTTTTAACACACACAAGAGTTGAGGAATGCAAGAAATGCAAACGCGCATAGGTGCACGTGCAAATAACATTTTCGGCAACGAGCGATGTTGTTGTTTCTTTGCAGCAGCTTTACTCACGTATAGTGGGTAGGTTTCTCAGTTTGAGGGGACGCATTGGCCGCCGTTTTCGAAACCGACGGCATTTTCAGTCAAAACAATGAATTGCGCATGCGCTCGGATCTGTTGCTCGCGTGCGTGCACGTCCGCCTGCAAGCCAGCGTACTCACTGCAAACGTTGATGCAGGGGGCGCTGCAAAGATGAGACAGTTATGTCTTCAGGTTTGTTATAGTCGATTCCCTTATCTCTATTGATACACCTTCTGCGTCAACATATTGTTTTTTATTATATACCTTTGAAATCAATTCAATTCAATTCAATCATTTCCCCCACATTCACAACAGTGAGAAAATTACGCCTTTTATTTCAAAGATCCTCGAAGCTAAATATACTGTATCTTATAGGCTCTGCAGGGCTGTAGCAAGGATTTTAGAAATACTGAGGTTATGCAAATGACCCCCAGTCCCCACCCCCATCAAAATTTGATTTCATCTTTAGTATTGTCTATTATCTACAGTATAATTATGGTGGAGAGATACAAACATCATTTTATTTTATTGTATGGCCTAAAATAGTCATATTTAAGATCCTTTCCCCAGACAAGTAGTAACTGTAAACAACCTTTTCAGTCATCGTTTTTGGTAGTCTTGCAATTATGATATGCCTTAGCCTACCACCTGAATTAAAAACTCCAATTAGAATATAAAGTTTTCAATACACAAGTAAAGCGGATTAAACAACAACAAATATGTGAATACTGAACGAAGAAGAATATGAACAACAGTTAACTGTTAACTTAAGCTTTTCTCAAATATTCACATGTTGCATTTTAATTTAGATACTGAGTCACCTATATGAGAAACTCTGACTTTTCTTTGCATTTAGATTTGAACAACACACAGCTCTAATGAAGGTGAGGTGTGTGTGTGGTGGGGGAGACATGAAAAGCCTCACATGTTTCTCACAGGCAGTCATGTTGCCTTTAGTTGCGCTTGTGGCTAAATATATATATATATATATATATATTTTTTTTTTTAAATGTTTTGTGTTTGTTTTTATCTCAGTGGTCTACATGCTTATATGCCAATACACTACATACTGTATTTAGCATACAGGCTAAATATAGATTTCAATTATTTAAATTATTTTTATTTTTATAAATTTTACAACAGTTCTATATTAATTTTACATCGCGATTTAATCATAACATTCTTTGTAGAAAAACAGATAAAGTAAGTGTGATCTATTTTAGGAAATTATAAAGCACCTACTCTGGTTTCCCTGTCTGTTTAATATGATAAAATATTTGAAAGTATTTGCATTGGGGGGGGGGGGTCATGGCATGGTTCACCAGAGGACACATCATGGACACTACAATAAATTCACTTTTCTGTTTATTCTGAATTTAAAGTTTAAAATAAAATTTGTGTTTTAAGTTTTGGTACCAACAATCAAATGTCAGTTTTTGATTGCCTTAATATACAATGTATTGGCAATAAGAAATTTGATGGGGTCTGCCTCATCATTACTGCAGCATGTCAAACCTGAATCCTTTTTCTTTCCTTCTGCATTGGGAAGGTAATCTGTTCTATTCATTTTAATTTACAAATGCAATTATACGTCTAATCCATTATTCAGCTGCTGAGGTCCACCAAGTGCACTGCCTTGTAATTATGCATAAACCCTGGACTATCCAGTTGTAATTACTTTGATATGCCCCACCCACACTCAGCTTACATGTCCAGTACCTTTCTTACATTAGACAAATGTTAAGAGTGCTTACCTTTATGTAGAATTATATTTTGCTTGCTTTGTTTTCTGCATATTTGAAGCAGTTAAAGCAGAGTGCAGATTGTCAAACATTTCATAAACCAGAATCCTTTTTTTGTTTTTGTTTAGTAGACTTAGACAACCTCAACTCTCATCAGTGATGACATCAAAAGTTAAAGCCTAAATCAATCGATAAAGAACTGAAAGCTGAATTTAAGGAATGTACATTTAGGTACCAGTTCATTAGGTACTTCTGTGTAATCTAATATAATCCAATGCAATAGCTCTGCAATGAATTGTAAATTTGTGAAGTTTATATGTGCTAGTTACACTAGCTTCACTGTGCCATACTGAAACATGTTTCTAATGTTTTGTCCATCCTCATTAACATGCACGAAGAGGACAACATATTAGAAATGTCTTTCAACATAATGCAATCCAATACAACACCAACCTCTATAATGATTAGAGTTTAAGCAAAAACAGCAGGGATAAGGGGTACAATGAGGACAATGTGCCCATATTCCTGCAAAACTACTGTGTTTTAATGATTTTGCCAACAACTTTTTTATCCAATTTAGTCAGTAAAAAGCTCCAGGATTTGTCTCTAGATTACATTATCATCATCATTTGGCTGCGTGAATGTGTCCAACCTTCCCAACATTATGCATGAATAACCTAAAGATATTGTATTATGTTCTTTTAACGGATAGATTGTTTTGCTCACAAACACATTGTTTAATCCTGCATCATCTAGAGGATGTATTGAATGTAAGCAAGGGGAAAAGTCACACCCTTTTTTCTTTCTGTGACGTCAGTCACCACAAACCTTTAACCTTCCTCAGTAGTCTCAGCTGTACACACAGTCCACTGTCAACCTCTTCTCACAGCATCTCAAATGTGTGTTTGTGTGTGTGATGTAAAGATGATCATTTTCTTCTCCCACAGTGCTGAACTTGGAGGGTCTTGGCTCTGGTGTCTAGGTGTTGTTATTTATATCAATGAACTTGACAGCTTTCATTGCATTATTACTTGTCTGTCTTTGTGCCCCTGTGGCTCTGATAGATATGCTGTTTATAAAAGATTCTAGCCTACACACAGGCGTAAATTCACATGCAAAATACAAATATATAATCTACACATAAACCTGTCTTTGTCAAGGTTAAAAACCAAAACTATGAAAAGTAGAACATGTTGAATGCTTACTTGCACAATAAGGATGTGAGACATAACATTGTGTAATGGAAACAGCATGCAAAAAGTATCATTTACCACAACAAGTTTAGCATTTTTGCAGACCTCTAATAAACAATCACTCAAACAATCCTCAGCGCTGCTTTCCCAGGCTGCTGAGACTGTTACAGCTGGAATAACAGTTTGTGGTTTGGACTCCTGTTTTTCCCAGTCAGGCCATTATCTCTGGCTGCCTCATGCACAAACACAGCTCAGGCCCACTGCAGGCTGGCAACACACAGATTTTATATATTGATGTACACTCCTCAACCTAGGCGTGGTAGAGTTTCATGTACTCTTTTTGTTGTTGCTACATAATACATCCACCTCTTTATTCCTAATGCACAGAACCTGTTGTACATGCAGTGTTTGCTTTTGCAAAATGTAAATAAGAAAGGGAATATTCTGTAAAACCTGTTATATTTCATATAATGCAGATAACTGTAAGCACTATTGGATTTAAGAAAACTGCAGTATTACAGAGAAATGATTTATAATGTTTGCTCTGACAGATTAATTAAAATTAGAGGCTGTAAAACTTGTTATTGAGCCTCTGATGGGATATAATTTAAAATGTTTAAACTGCACCTCTGTAACCTGGTAATCTGCATTAAATTAACCTGTGATCAACGTGTTAATGAGCATATTTGTTCTGTCAAAAGCATTTTATCAAACTGTTAGTGATGATACACTTTAAGAGCATCCACACGTCCAGTGATGGGATCACGATGAGTATCGAAATACAGTATGTCTGATGTCATATGTTTGATTTTAGTATTTGTATTAGCTAAATAAAAAAAGAAGTAGTTGAATCAGTTCACAGACAGAAAAACAAGCCACAAATGTGCAGGTGAAGTATGTTATACATGGAAAATTGTTTGTCACGGGCCCATAGCTTACGTCTAGGGTTGGCCACTGCTGTTTATCAAACAGTGTAATTTATGTTAAAGACAGGTAAGAACAAAAGATTGAAGCATCTTCATGTTGTCAATTGAATGTCACTGAATGATGTGTTTACACAGTCTCATCCCCTCCTGGCAAAACAACACCTGTCTCATTGCTATACTATCGTGCTAACAAGAACTGACAAGTTGGGTAATAACTTCCATCTTTGAAATGAGCACTCACTGATTCCTACATTAACCACAGTATATATGAGCTCAGACATCAGATTTTGGAGATGAATCTCACAAAAATTGTATCTTATATGTTCTTATTTTTACCTCACAGCGTGACTGTGATCGAAACGTTCAGTATAATAAGTAAGAAATAAAGGGTGTAGCTACATAAATGGTGTTTGGTCTTTTTGAAATCTAAGAAACAGAAATTTCAACAACTTCCACTTTATATTCCTGGAAAAGTTGGACCTTTTCGTTATTTCTAAAGATAAAACAAATTTTGTGAACATTTTGTCAAATACATGTTAATATACATACGGTCATTTTCTTTCAACAGAAGAAAGAAAATGTTAGCTGAAATGCAGAAAGCAAGGGGTAAAGTTATATCTTAGATGGGGACTGTGATAAGCAAATTACTGCTTCTTGTTGTATCTTCAGTTTTGTTCCCTAACTGTGATGTCCTGGATTGTTATTACATTGTTTTATGTTGCGTTGCTAGTTGACAAATGACAGCTGTCATTTTGTCATGGGTTGTCATGGTGGTGTTGATGTGGATGGTGAGTATGTGGTTATTTCTTGATAAATGCATGTTTTTCTTTTTACATTATAAAGGTGAAATTACATGGGTTTTAACTGAAATTACCCTTTTCTTGCAGCTGAAATGGATAGCCTGATTTGATTTGATGTGATGCAGTATTTTCTTTATGCATGCTGCTTTAGCTGTGACACAGCCTTTGCTATTTCTACAGGTTATCCCACATACCCAGAAAATGTTCTGGAAGATTTGTATTGTAGATCACACAATGTAAAAGGTTTCATTATTGTCTGTCTTACACAAAAGTTGGTCTCTTCTGACTTATCTTTGCCCACTGACTGTACTTCAAGGGTAGATGCTGACATTTTGCTCCTCACTAGCATTGCATTTACTGTTGCCTGCCTTGCCATCTAGCTACCTTTATTTTTTAACAACTAACACACCAAATACACGTCCATATCCAATGTGCAGATAAACAGATAAGTACTGTATGTGTATTGTTATCTACTTAAAGAGATGCACACATCAAGTTATTTTCATCCTTCTTTGGGTGTACATTCTTGGTGCTTTTACATTTTGTTCAGAAAGTGAGCAGTTTAACTGAGACACTGGTACAACTATGAGGCAAAGCTAAAAACAGATAAAGAAAGCTGAGGTAATATTTCACACTGGGTGATATATCACTTTGATATGAAGAATTCTTAGTGTATTTTATGCACTCAGTTTAATAACAATTGTCCCTCTTCTTAACAGTCACACCTCTGACACTTCGCTCCTGACAGGGAGGTGTAAATCGAGGCCATGGTGGCAGAAGCGGTTCAGTACTGACCAGCTGGCCTTCTGCTTAATGAAAAGACGGAGCTTGTCCCTGAAGGTTTCTCCTAGAAAGCTGTAGATAATGGGGTTGAGGCAACTGTTGGAGAAAGCTGCCAGGTTAACAATGTGGCCAGTGAGTGGGTAGTCGTGCCACAGGGTGGTAGCAGTCCTCTGTGATGGGTCAGCTGTGCCCTGCAGCAGCTGGATGCTGATGAAGACGTTCTCTGGCAGCCAGCAGATGAAGAACACCAGAACCACCACCACAATCATGCGCAGGGCCTTCTGCCGCCGTGGCCACAATCCACGGTGCTTCCGGGACCTCATGAGGATTCGCCCAATCAGAGAGTAGCATAGACCAATGATGGAGAAGGGCACCAAAAAGCCAATGGTTACCTCCAGCCACTGAATCTCAAAGACATTGGCAAAGCAGAAGTGCACCTCACCCCTGTGCTGGGTCTGCACAATGGTGAAGGGGAGAAGGGTGGCCAGGATGGAGGCCATCCAGATGAGGCCACAGCTGAGCTTGGCGTGCTGCATAGTCCTCAGCGGGCTGCTGCTCATGGAGCTAGCCAAGGCAATGTATCTGTCAAAGCTCATCCATGTGAGAAAGAAGATGCTGCTGTACATGTTGACCTGCAGGAATAGGGACATGAAGGTGCAGAGGACAGCATAGTCATAATACTTCTCATTCAGATTGAAGACCTCGATGAGGGAATCTGCCACCAGGATGAGGTCAGCTACAGCCAGGTTAACAAAATAAAGGTCGGGAATAGTCATCTTCTCTCTGTGATTCAGGTTCACCACCAGGATTAAGATGTTACCAATAAATCCAATAGGAAAGAGGAGAATGGTGTACAGGCAGGATAGGAAGAGACCAATAATGTAAGATTTGTATTTGTCTGAGTTTTCAATCAAATACGTTGTGTTGTGCTCATATGAAGTGTTCAGTTGTTCTGTACTGTTAACATATATCCAGACCAGAGAGGTTGTCTGCACTTCCATACTGACTGTGGTTGGACTGTCTTGAATCATGGGCCACATGAAAGTCATCTGTAGATGCTACATCATTAGACCTTGTTAGTTCCCAGTTATGTATCTTTAAAAGGTGAATCATCTATGCTGTGTTGGCATGCTGACAGAAGTCAGGTGAGTGGATAAAAAACGGTCACGGCTTGTTTGACCCCATGCTGACATCAAGGTTCATCTACCAATAGATTCCAGACACAAATCAGAAGCACCTCCATGTCTTAAAATCGTCTTTGGCCTTTGTAACCTGATGACTCACATCATCCAGACTGTCCACATTGTGGTCCAGAGATTAGAGGGTGCACTTCTTTCTCCTCTTTTGTGTCATCTGATTTGAGTGCTGCTTTATCTCTGCAAGTCCATGTGCATCTTTATTCAGTGAGACTTGGTCGGAGACGCTATTGCTGTGACACCTGAGCTGTGGAGAGGAGAGAAGAAAAAAAAATCTTAACATGAAAGAGAATTAGGTGTACAGCAGCAATCTTGTGTGCAGTTAAATGACAATAACTAACATTTGTTATAGCACTTTAAAAAACTTCAAAATTTTAAGATCAAGTATGAAAAAGACACGAGCACACTTTGGAGAGAGAAGTTTAAAGGGGTAAAAATGGATGGCAGACAACTAAGTAAGCACATTAACATTCAAGCTTCAGACTTAAACAGATGCATTGAAATCCTCCTTAGAAATCCTCAGCCAATCCGAGCTCACTCGAAACGGTCTGTCCTGACTTGATCACTATTAATTGGCGAGATAAAAACACATTTGTCATTAACAGTTAACAAACCTCTGTGTGAACCTTTGTTTTTTGATGGCTCCAGTCGACACTCAGTTTTAGATAGATATATAACACAAAATCTGTTTTATATTAACTGCAAGCTTTTACATTACTAACTAACCTCTTCCTTAGTTGACGATTTTCAAGCCCAAAATCTCAGACTTTACCTGCTGATAGAAAGACTGTATTCTGTTTGGCAAACATGACCTTTAGCAAACATTCACAGCCCTTAGGGTTTTATTTTCATCAGAGGAAACCTTTTGGAATATTAATGCATTCTTATTATCAGAAGTCTTCACAGCAGTAATTCAGCACATATAATGAATGCACATAAAAGCAAAATTGGATAAAATGGGTCTTACAGAGAAAAATTCTGCCATAGTTTCTAAAGCCTTGCTTTAAAGAATACTCTCTAACCAACAAATAATCATCATCACAGCATGAGTAGCATACAGCCTTTCCTTTTAAATTTACAGGGAGAGTTCAAAAAAAGTACAAGAAATGATAAGATCAATTTCCTGAACTAGTTTCATGACCCATCTAAGCTCACATAGTTATATTTTATTATCTAATTTATAGTAAAATATTCTTGTAATCGAAAAAGAATATTCATTCAATTTAATTAACTCTATTTGATATCTGATTTTCCTGAGTTTTTCCTGAATTTTTGAAACAGTTCTTCTATTCTGAGCATGTTTGACTGACATATTTTCTAACAAAATCAGTGAGACCTGAGATTATGAAACTACAGAAACTACAGTCGGCCACTCCAAACATGTAATGGAGCAAGATAAAGAGCTAGTTATGACATAATATACGACTCATTATGCAACTGGCACGAGGGCATGCCCCATCCACACTGAAATTAAACAGACACCATATTAACTGTAAATGAACAAAATACATACAGTATAGTTAGTGTATTACCTATAATCTTACTGCAAACTGTCCTTGTTTTTAAGACACTACTTGAAACTGACATAAAACAAATAAAGCACAATTGAAAAGCAGCACTTACTTTTTAAAATTTGGGATTTGATGCTCCTCCATGCTTGTCCGGTGCAGAAGTCAGAGAGCCAGAGATGTGTAAATCCCATGTCCGGGCTTCTCTTCTGCACCACCTGCTGTTTGGCCCAACCCTGTCTGGAGAGGAGAGGAGGGCGGGAGAGACAGAAAGGCAAGAGATGATCTGTCACCCATGGTTTGTCACCATGCTTCATCAGATTCCCTTTTCTTTTTTTGCCTGTGATTCCAGGTGTCCACTGAGCATCTAAAAAGATCCAGGAACTGGACTGACTGAGAGCTGATTTTAACACAAAGGGAAGTTTGGATAGCAAATAAGTACAGTGTGGAGTTTGCCTCGAACCAGGTTGTGTTGTTATGGAAACCACTTATATTTTGTGCCGTATTTGTTCACCTGGGTTGTCTAGCTCTTAGTCTTAAAGGCCATGTTAACACACTGCACATGAGCTTTCTTAGCTTTTCCATCAATATGTTTATAAAATAGTTTACCTGCTGATCTGTATATTGATTATTAATTCGCACACACAACAAAAGACATTGACCCTTGCTTATTTTATGTTAATTCTCAATGCTACAGTTACATTCAGATAAGGCTTAAAAAAGACTTGTGAGCCTTCACTCTTAATAAGGGGGAAACAGAACAGACTCCTTGCTCCTGGGCAAGGAGAAACATTCACATTTGAACTAATCTATGTCCAAGCCGTGACTATGGAGACCTATTTGATGTGGTGTTGGCTAGTGTAGTGTATCTTTGATAGCTGGGGTGCATTATCTGCAGATGCCTGCAATTATTATAGACATACAATAACCATCTGCTACAACAGGGCTATATACTGTATATTGATATTGAGCAGACTGCATCATATTAAAGCATAGTTGTAAAACGAAAGCATCTTAGATAATACCATTGACCTAATATATTGATATCATAGGCCTACTATGATTAAGGTCAAGTAGATTTATTCCCAAATGATTGGTATGCAGCTGTTTTAAAAAAATGGAATCCCTAAGAATAGAGGCATCTAATAAGGCTTAAAGGAAAGCAGAGGAGGAAAGGGTCTGTGTCCCATGACAACAAGAATTTTCAGTTTGCCTCCAAAAGACAGAATGTGACTTTGAGGTCTTCACAAGGCTGGAAGGTCACTTCATCCATAATCAGCCGGAGGGGAGAGAGAAGTCAAGGCCAAGGCTGGATCATTGCCTGGAGGTATGGGGTTGCAGCTCCTTTGGCAGCGCTGTGCACCAGCTCCAGGGCTTTGAATGTGATACAAACAACAACAGAGAGCCAGTGGAGTGGGTGCATTTCAGGAGTTTGAAGACAAGGCACTCTCAATGTCCATACCTCAAGCTTGGACATGGTGTACAGAGTTCTTGGTATGGTGAGGTACAATTTAGGATTTATGTTTATGAGCAAGACACTTCTGTTCATTGGCTAAAAAAAGAAGACTAGCTATACTGAGCTGGTGTGTGCATCACTTAAAAAAACATTTTGTTGATGAATGGAGTGACGCCTGCTAGCTAGTTCAGCCAGACAACTCCAATGCACTGTTACACACATTACATACTCTTCTTACTTCTGTATATATCCAATGCATCCTTGCAATAAGGCACCCTTTTTAAACTGTCAATACCCTGCTCGCTGGTTTACTCTGTTGCTGTATCTCTGACTTGAGTGCAGATGACACACACAGCCTCCTGTCTGGCGCAGCAGAGCAGCACTGATGGTCTGAAGGAGTGGAGAGGGTCAATACGGCAGCTGGTAGCCTTGCTGGCACAAACAATTTTGGGTTTTTGACAAGAGAGGAGACAGCAGACAACAGTTTCTGTGGGTTAGAAGAAGAGGATTTTAGCTGTGGTAGAAAGTCGATTCAGCAGCTGAGATGAAGAAAGAAGAGAGCAGAAAGTCTGAGAGGTCAAACAGCAAGCCAGATTTGTGCAATTTTCTCCCAGCTACCTGAACTCTCAGTTATTCAGTCCGCATGACTTCACACAGATAAGGGGAAAGTAGGGATGTAGAGGTTAGTCTAGTGGAAAGGTGCTAGAATAGTGATGACGTGAAATGCAGCACTCAAGCGGAGCAGGTAAAATTGATTATATTTGTTCTAACTTTGGTGAAAATACATATCAGACAAACTATATATGATACCACTGTTTGAATCCCAGTAGAGAGCAGACTTGGTGCATATGTCATAACCCTACCTAAAGACACAAAAAAGACTAAAAAGAGGAGTTGTGACATTGATTGATTCTAGGATTTCTTTAGACTATAAAGCACTTCCAAGGGAGTGATTAAGTAAGGCAGTGTAAGGTTAAGTAAACAGTGAACCTTGTCTGGAAAATGTACTTCCAGGACCAGCTTCCAGTAAAAGGATCTTGCATGTGCTACAATGGCTGAAATGATGTGCGATAGGAAAGGGTGCTATAAACCACTTGAAGGAATAGTGAGGTGTGCTTCAGCAAAATAATTTATAGTAACTGGTTCTTCTGTTTTCTGTCAGTTACAAAAACGTAAGCATGTCATCTCCTACTTTCTAGACTGGACTTGACTTTTGCCTCTTTGTGATCTCTATGAGTTTACATATTGTGCTTCAACTGCTTCTTTTGTGAGACCTTTCCAACTGGATTAATTTGCTGAGGGTTGAGAGAGAGGATGCACTCCCTGTATATGTCCACTGGGTGGCCCACTGGCATAAACCATGAATAATGTTTGGCAAGGCGAAGAAAAAATGCACAAGCTTTAGCTAAACAAGAGAAATGATTGATGTGGTTATGAGGATGGTTCATGAAAGTGATTTTCTGCACCAAAAGCTTCATGATGGATTTTGTATTCTAAAACTTTCAAAGAGGCTGAAGGCTAAATAATTGAATTATACGGTAAATGACAAGGAGACGTTGGCTTTGGTCTCGGTTTTTTACTATGATAACAATGGAATCATACCATAACCGTGAAAACATATTATAATAATTACTTTTTTTCTTGTACATATATGAAAAAGGGGCTCGCCATAAAAGAAAAACAATACTTCCCATCCAGTGACATCTAATGAACAAGACAACATTACCAGTGCTGTTAATGGCAAGTTGTGGGGTTTAACTGCTTGTGGTTGGGGGAGTGAATGTGGGAGGTCTAGATGAGGGAGGGTACAACACCCTCATCTGCCTCCACTTACCAGTCTGATGTGCTTCTGGCTCCATCCAACATCTCCCAGAGCCACAACCACAGCCTCTGAATGGAACATCCTGCACAGTCTCCTCTGCACTGCTTCCAGTGCCATGTCTGATATTTAGCTGATGCTGGGATTTTATTGTTAACGTATTTTTTAAATTCTCTGCTCAGAGGAAAAGCAAAGACCAGGATTGGCAGGGGAGGAAGGGTGGATTGTTTTCACCAGGAAGTATCTGCCCTGGTCCACTTGTCTCCCCAGAGCTGAAGTGATGTGGTGGGTCAGAGATGAAGGCTTCTTCCTGAAGTCTCTGCTCTGTGCTTTAGGATTCATAGGGTGGGAAACTTTCAAATATATCAAGGAAAGCTTTGGCCACATCTCAAAAGAACTATAGCCGTGTTATTCTGTTCACCAACCACAGGAGTATGTTTTAGATACGGGACAACAATCTGTACCTGTTTTATAGCTCTCTCCAACGTCGGACCAAAACCAGCTTGGCTTCACAGCATGCAGTCTTTCCTATTTAATCTCATTATGTTGTCTTTGCATTGAATCACTTCCCCTGTTCTTTTTCCAATGTGTACTTTCAAGATTCCCAACCTTTTCTATTTGATTTCTTTTACATTATCAGTTTATCATTATCAGTTTCTTTTATTCAGTCTCTAGGGGCATGACACTTTTACTCTCTTCCTGTTAGTTGGTTCAAGGATTCAGGATTTTATTCCACTGTTGCCCACTTCCTGACACTCTAGATCACAGTGTGAGATAGATTTCTAAAATACTAACTGTAACCTGTCTTGTCTTGTTCTCGTCTTTACATTCTGCAGGGCCATTTTGACTCGCATTACGAAAAACAACAGTGGTCTAGGGGGTGTGTGTGAAATCTGGTTGACAGCCAGATAAAACATTTAAAGCCACAGGCCAAATGTTCTGGCTACATAGGTGGTCTGATGCGATGCTGTATGTTCAACTGAAGTTGACCATAATACCTTTGGTCTGGCTGAATCTCTAAAGGAGAAAAACAACATTAAGACTAATGTAGCACATTAAAAACTGTGCTTGGTCAGCGTTACCCCATTCCCAGACAGATGCTTGTACAGTTAAGAGCTTTCCCTGGTCTACTCACTCAGTTCAACCTGAGGAAAACAATGCAAAATCTGTTTTTTTTTTGTTAATTCTAAACAAATTACGTTAAAAAAAAAAGTTTGACATTTATGGAAAAAAACTATTAAACTATTATTAGATGAAAAGATTGATACCACTTGTATCTGTTCGTTAAATATAAGGCTACTGCCAGCAGCCAGTTAGCTTAGCTTAGCACAAAAACTGAAAACAGAGGGAAACAGCTAGCCTGGCTCTGGAGTCTCCGCTGGTTGCCTGGCAACCGCTTCCAGCCAAGAAACAGCCTGGCACATAACTACATCACCCCGTTTTAAAACAACTAATTATCGTTCTTACTATTTGGTTTTTGTACAGATTAAAAATATGAGATATGAAGTGTTACTTAGTGAGATTTACAGATGCTGGTAGACGAATTTTGATACTGTTGGACAGAGTCAGGCTCCCCATTACTACTCTTATTACTTACTATGGCATTTGTTTTGAGCTTAGCTAACGATCTGCTGGCTATAACGTTAGCTTTATGCTACCTTACAGACAAGAGAATTGTATAGATATTTCCCAGAATGTTAGACTGCACATATAGCAACAATTAGACTGTAAAGACAAGAAAGTCATTTTGTAATAGCTAGTATTCTTTTGGTTGATTTCCCTTTTGCTAGCTAGAACACCATGCTAGCTCTTCCAAGAGTACATATTCACCAAATATGCTCTCTCTCTCCCTCCTTATCTATCTATTGTGTCAAGTGGAACATGGAACTGAGTGTTGCAGCACACACTCTTGAGGGGTTCTTATTACTCTACAGGGGCTTGGATTGTATAAAACCTTGTCTATTACCTTATGTGACCAGTGCATTTACAAACTAATGATGTCTTACTTTTACAGCTGTATTGCATCTTAGAAAAATCAACCGCCCCTTGCATCATTAGCTTCCTGTTGTTTAAAAATGAAAAGTAGCACATAAATATAGACGGTAACTACACTGATGGACTGATGATTTGTGTCCTTTTGTGTTGTTTGCTTGAGCTAACAGGATCAAGTGAAAGCCCCATGAAACTCCAGTCCTCAGAGGGGGAAATGGCAACCATGACAACCATGTTCAATCCACTCCATTATCATATCATTTCCAGATGTAGTACATATAATTCAAACCTCCCCCTCCTCCTGCTGGACCTCTTATGTTTGCTCTGTGTTTTGCCTCTAAAGTTCCCCACACTGTAAATCCACACTATTGTGCAATCCATTGTTGTTACTGTTCCTGGGTCTGACTGTGAGAAAGGAACAGTGTAGTAGTGAAAACAGCTGATGCATTATGATCACTCCTCCCTGCAACATGGCTGTCTGTTGAGCTTTAATTGTAACCCATCTAATTACACATTCAGATTTTCACAGTGATCCATCACTTCATCATCTCAATCCTGCTAGCTTCCTGTTGCAGCACTTCTTTTCCCCAGCTCCTACTTGCAGGCAGTCACACAGCTCTCAGTGTGCAGTGTTGTTATCAAATGTAGCCTACACAACATTGTTTTCATTGAGAATGGCAGCAGTATTGGGACTGTCAGATCCACAGAAGACAAAACAATTCCCCGAATGCCTAGAATGTTTCTATTTTCCCCAGTCTGAGTGGCGTGGTCGAAGGGTCTCGCCACAAGCAATCTACTGTTAGCAGCGTGGTGAGCAGGAGAGCTGCCTCACTCCCACTGTCACAGCAGCTCAGAGGGAGGGAAGAACCTCAACAACCTGCCTCTCGTCCTGACCTGTTCACAGGGTTAGATGGTTGAAGAGCTAGAATTATCAGTATTTTGTTTTCATGTACACTTGAGTTGTAGATAAAAGCAAAACATACAACTGTAATCAAGCAGCCAGTTTTTTTCAAATAAAAAAGTAAAGTAAGAATAGTATTTTTTCCATTTCAAGGGACATTTTTGGGGACAAAGCACCAATTCCAAAGACTGTCCCCATGAAACTTGTCATATTCGGTTAACTTGCAAACAGCTTTTCAACACTAGACTGCATAGCAGATGTTTCAACATATTTTCACATCATAAGTATTGTCAGACTTCATTCAGATAAGAAGTGGTAATATCCATGTTAGTTTATTGTTTAATCAGTCTTTGACTCAGTTGACAATAGAGTAGATTACTTACAGAATCTAAATATATCTCTCAGAAAATAATACTGTAGTTTTGAAAGAGCATGGTATCTTCCAGTAAATCTCTCACATACAATATATACACATTGTTTTGTATTATACATATACACCTGCATACAGTCACAAAAGCATCACATCTGAAAGTGGATTCATCTAGACTTTTGAGGTTTTGCCGTTCAAATAGCTAAAATGCATCTGCATACATACGATACATGAGAACTTTGAGGGGTTTTTTACACTTGGTCTGTTTCAGCAATTTAGCAATCTCTTCGCACTGATGTGAGATTATGGCCCCTCTGAACTAATAAACCAAACTCAGACTTGAGCAGCAATCTAAGTTGGGTGCGATTTTGAGCCCAATTTGATCAAGCTTTATTTGCCAGTTGTGTGCATCGTGCAGTCAGTCCATTTGTGGTGACTGCTAATCATAACCTCTGCCAAGGAGTTTGTTTTAGGTCCTGTCTCTTAATTAGCAAGATGTTTCAAAAACAACTTAATGGATTTCATTGATATTTGGTGAAAAGTTAGGGCATGGGCTAAGGAAAACGAATTAGATTTTGGTGTTAAACGTGAGGTCTTCTTTGTGTAATTGCAACCAAATTTAGATGGCACATGCGCATATCAACTCCAAGCAATCACGCAAAACTTGAAGGTATTTTGCCCACTGGTGGTGCTACAGCAACATGCTAAAGTTAAATGTACAGCTATTCTCAAAAAATCAGCACAACTGTCATTCGCTTTGTGTATCCAGACTGAAATTAAAATCTTCTAAACACTTTTAATTATCAAAATTACACATTTTTAGTTTTGTTGAACGCCTTCTAGTTGGATGTCTCTTCACAAAACGAATGTGCAATTGACAATTCTATCCAGATTAACTGCATAAAAATACCAATGAGAACATGTTCAACTGTCACATAATCGGAAAACATTCAGTTCGATTTACTATAATTCAAGTGTCATTGTAGGACCTTTTGATTAAATAATTGGAGTTTTGGTAAAAACGAATGTGGACACAACTGCAATCTCTGACAGTAAATAGTGCACCAATTCGTAGCAATGGACAGCACCTTAAGAAATGTTGCTTAAATTTCCTCCATCAGACCGTCACCAGCTTTGATTCAAACCGCTTACCATTTGACCATGTACTACCGTTTGCCTTCCAAGCCTAAATGAACAGTAAGCATCAGGACTTTGAGCTGAGTTCAAATAATGATTAACTGTGTCACAATACATGCAAGCTTTTTTGATGGGGCAGCACATACTGTAGCACATAATGTAAACACACACGCTTCTTTTGAAAATAAACAGTACTTCTCACTGATTGATTGTAGATACACATAACGAGGGTGAGCCTATACAGTGAAAATTAAAATGTTGGACACTGTTTCATACCTCAATCGCAGATAAACAATATGTCTAGTCACCAGATGTTTAAAGAACACATTCCATTTCTTTTCAAGTGAATGCCCCACCCCGCTGGTGTATCTGTTCACAGGATGATTAATAAACTGGCCCTCTCATTCAGAAAGTAAATAAAAAACTAATGCAGTGATGAAACAGACCTCACGCAAAAAAAAAAAGTTTTTTTTCATTTTTCATTTTATAACTGGGGTTCATCACTATTATTCTGCTCTCTTTTCACTAAGTGGCAGGCGAGAAAGCAATATTGTGCAGATTATCTTAATGCATCTGAGCAGCATTACAGTTCAAACTATGTTTGCAGGTGCTTAGCAGGCTAGTGTTTTATACTTTGTGAAGGTTTTTTATAGTGCCTCTAGAGTGACCCAGTCAGGCTTCATATTTCCACTGGACACCACTCAAGAGTGCTCATACAATTTAGGGAATGTACATGCCACCTCCTCAGGGCCCTCTCTGTGACCCCGTGGGGACTTCACTGACCCTATGTGAGGCTCTCCATGCATAATTCCTGCAGAAGCAAAACATAGCTTAACAAATCACATACTGAGCTGAGGCTCTCTGATCAAGAGTTGATTTTTAATGAGTTGATTTGAACTGCTTATGGTTAACAAGTGATGTGATTTCAGAAGAGATCACAAGAGGTATACCGGTTATGTCTGAACCCTGAATACAAGCTTTATATAAGCATTTCATGTAGTTCTGTGTGACTTCAAAGTGGTGTGGACGTATATTAATTTATTCCATGATATTTGTTGTGGAGCATCACATATGCAAGAAACCTCAGAACTCAATTTATAAAAGTGAAATGAGAACATCTCTTCATACCAGCACCTACGTCTAGCTACAGGGTAGTACTGGTATTGAGAAAGAAAATAGCTTTTGAAATTAAGCTACAATTTCTGTAAGAGACAATCAATTGCCTCCACCTTTAAAATGTAAAGATTATTTACTGTGATAATGAGGAATCACTCTGAGCACATTAAAGTAAAAGAAAAATTCAGCTCTGAAAAGGCAGAACTGTCTTCTCATTCAAGTGATCAGGGCCTCTCGTTTGAGGGCAGTAAACACTGATGTTCACTGGGAGCACAAAATGTTGGTTTGCAATGTTGACACACAATTCCAGTTCATTAGCTTTGGTAGGTTGTTGATATGGCAGCCACCATCCATCAATGCAGGGTTGTGGAGTTTTCTCATAAGAATCTAAATAACTTGGCTTCACTTGATAATATAGTAAAGTATTCTTGCTAGGACTGTGCTTGCCTTGCTAACAGGATATTTTGCTAGTGTTTGTGTATAACTCAGAGAAAACATTGCACTGGGTAGTTATCAGCTGATTGTGTCAATTTAGCACCCTCAAACTAGAAGCCCAAGTGTTGTAGGCTACATCCACATTAATACATTTTCATTTTAAAACACTGCTTTTTTTTTGCGTTTTATTCCTGTTTCAGAAATAATCTCTGTCCATACCATGCACCTGAAAACGCATATCACATGACCATTCACGTATTAGTGTGAATGCAGCCTCAGTGGAAAGCTTCACTCAGTGACAAAAAATAACAGCACTTAGTGGTTTTTGCTTGGTTTGTCCTCTCAATGCAGAACTGGATAGATCAGATCAAGTTCTGGAAGGTGACAGGGATTTCCACAGTTAGCTACGTCGCTCTTAACACAGTCCAGAGCAGCGAGGGAACCCAGTCAGACACTAGCTCTGTAGGGGGAAGATAAGTGCCGGCTAGGCCAAAAGGTGGAAAAGGGGTAGTGGGGGGGGCATCTCCCAGGGTCGGCAATCTTACGTCACCACTTGTTGCACTGTTGAGTGTTCATGAGGGCAGGACTGGTCTCCGCAGTGCAGCCTCCTGAGCAGCCGCTGGAGCTTGTTGGAGAAGTTTTTGTTCATCTGCCTGTACATGAGAGGCATCGCAAAGCTGCTAGAGAAAGCCAGCAGTTTAGACACACATCTCAAGAAATAATAGGTAGGTAAATAATGTACGTTGCTAATGTACCCCGGTGCACCTGCTATGGTGTGTACCAACAGGGTCATGTAGTATGGGGTCCACAGTACGAACTGCACACAGACTGAGACTAGTAGCAGTCTGTGGATAGAAGGATCCAAGCGAGCGGAGTCTTGATCCAGAGGTGTAGACTCCTTCCTGATGCGCAAAATGAGCACAAAGGCATAAAGAACAGCCACAGCTGGAACCACGTAGCCGATGAACATCATGATGGCGTCGGCTGCCTCCTTGTTCTGCATTTTGGAGCACTCAACCATCTTAGTGGAGATGTGGTTGCACACGTAGAAGAGCAGCGAAGAGAAGCTAGTGAGCACTGCGCCGCCCCAGATGAACCCACACACATGTTTGGTGTTATACACACTGGACATGTATGTACGAGGCAGCGCCCGCTCTATATAGTAGTCCAGACTGAGCAGCGTGGTGGAATACATGATGACCAGAGAGGAGATGTTGAAGAGGATGAGCAGGGTGATGTAGATCTCGTTGTTGTACTCCCACGCATGCCAGCGGGTGAAGGTGGAGCTCAGCAGCTCCACGGGGGCCACCAGGTTGAGCACAAGGCCCGCAATGGCCATGTTGACAAAATAAACATCCGGCATGGTCATGGACACCTTGTTGGAGAGGTTGACCAGGACCAGCAACGCATTGTAGCATAGCCCCAATGGGAAGCACACCAGGAGGTAGATGAGGGAGAAGACTGACAGGATGAGGCCATAGTCCTGGCAGAGCCGGAAGTCCACGCTGGCATCCGTCTCATTGTAAACCATGCAGATCCACATCGCTGGGCTCTGACACGGATCAAGTCTCTCAACAGGCGGACTGCAGGCAGAGAGTTAGGAATAAAGAAGTTAGTTACAGCACTGATAATAAATGTCATAGTTGTTATCAATTACCAGTAATTATTAGAGCTGGATAATAAATATTGACAAAAATCTAATATTGTGATATTTTTTTCTCTGTGCTTTGATATCAGTAATGTAACAATAATTTGTGTAGAATTACTGGTACTTTCATATGGTTTTTAATTTAAAGTTGAAAAATCATTTATGTGGATGTGATCATCAATCAGTTTCATTGCTCATTTCAGTGTGTAAGAACAATGAAACATGTTCAGAATATTGTACTATGTATATTATTTATCATTGTATATATGTTCTTGTACGTCAGGCTTTAAGACCATGTGAAAAATAACCAAAACCACATTGTAATTTTTGTGTGCTCATGTGGACATACGTTTCTATTATGTATGCGTGCAAGTCTGTTCTGTGTTTTGCCTGGCTGCAATACAGATTTCCCAGAGACAATAGAGAATTAAGCTGAAAGTTGAAAGTCCAAGACAATAATAGTCCCTTATTACTATGTTGGCTTATGGCACTAAGTGTAATGAGGAAGTCACAAAAAAACAAAACAATTAATTGTTCTTCTTCCTCCATGAGCAGAATTCAACCCTCTCTGTTTTTGGTTTCTGTGCTAGCTAGAGGAGCAAGCAAGGCCTTGACACAGGAACACGTCAGCCAACGGCACAGCTATTATGACCTGGGTAACACTGTTAATTTCACTTCACTGCATCTGACTGGCTGAATGCGAACGCCTCACAATATGTTTCATTTGCTAGCTCAGCCTTAAAACTCACTATTTTTCCTTTTTGAAAGCCACACTGGCCTGAGCAAGTGTTTGACGCCTCGGCAAGCTTTATCTGTTTTGCTCTGCCCCTATTTCTCTCTCTCTCTCACAGGCACTGTATGCAGGGGGCATTGCTGCCTGTGCTGTGCTGCCCTTGTGCTTTTCACATGGTCAAGCAGCCAGATAAAGAAAAACACTTCAAGCGTTGGAGTTCAGGGCGAGGTCAAAGAAAATGACCTTGCACATGTCGGGAGTGTTTGTGATCAAGGCTGATGTCAGTTTGCAAGTTTGCAAGTCAAAAAGCTTATGTAATGCTGCCTTGCATAATTAACTCAGGTCATTTTAAACAAATTATTCAAATAGCTTTGGTCAAGGAAAAAGGAGATCATAAGGCTTTCGCTAAGTCACCCCAGTTCACGGTATTTTATTTCCTCAGTGATAATTTGGCTGTTATGTTTCCACATGTTTGGCTTCACTCCCAAAACTGCTTTAAAGTTAATGAAGAGAAAATATATTTTACAATAAACGACGTGTGCTAATCTGTGCAGAATTTTCTGGAAACCTCCCCCTGTCAAAATACTGTGGAAAGCACAGGTAGGCAAGTTTTGTTTTCAGGAAGATGAGTAACGATGCCAGTATAGGGGAACTCAGATTCTTCCGTTCTCTTACGTAACACCACTACAGAGGGGCTGTTTTGGCCTTAAGCCTCAGACACAGACGCAAGGGCTCAGTCCCTCCTCTGTGCTAATCCAATTGGCTGTAATGAGACTATAGTGGAGGCTGGAACTCAGAGCTGGACTGGAACAGGATCAGGAGGAGGAAACTGGAGAGTTACTCTTTACTCTTCACCAAGACAGGAGCACTGATCAGACCTCTTGTAAACATGGCTCTCTAACACAAGCAGCTAGATGACTCATTTCCTAAAACAGGCCTTGACAAAAGTACACAATTAGCTATGGTCCTCCTCCATAGATTATGTGCTCTTTCCTGAATTTACTGTAGATTGTAAGAAGTTGGTTCACCCTTCACTCCTTCAACAACCTCTGATCACTTAAGGAGAAAATGACTTTAAGAGAAGTTGGTGATAATTAAAGAGAACACATTGCATTGTGGCTGACTGTCCCTATTCATTAGCACCTGCTGTATACAGACATTTTAGCCACCCTTTCATTACCACATTGGCTCACTCTGCAGCTTCCGATAGCTGCAGGGTACCTAAAATGATGAAAAAAAACTAACACCATGGAAAACAGCGGAAATGAAAACCTTACCTACTGGAAGTGACAGAAATGTGATATTGCACATATATTCTTTTGTTTCATGCTGAACCAGCCCTAAAATCACACTGCCAGGATTTCACTCTTTTAAAACAAGGTCAAACCAATCATGGCATAGCTGCCACACAATATAATGACAATTACAATATTAGGGAGCAATTTGTCTGTCTGTCTCTGCATATCCTCCAAGTCACAGCAAAGAAGGAAAACACATTCAGTTGCTGTAGCCCATAAATAATATTTTAAATCAGGGTTTTCATATTAAGCTTGTGAACAACCACTGTAAGCTTGGTCTGCATCAATTCACTCTGGAAAACTTCTACTTGGGCGTTGTGAAAGTCATTGCACTTTAGCGCTGCACATTTTGCCAGCAGCCCATGATAATTAAATCTCTAGTTTTCCACTCAACTGAGGGACAAACAGGAAAGGTGAAAGAAAATATTTACTCCTGACTTGAGGCACTGCAACCTCACACCGTGGTATGAGCCATGTCTGTTTCGATTCAGAGTAATGAGGGCCATTTTAGATTCCGCTACAACTACAAATGGTTAAAATGAAAGTGATGTTGGGGTTGAGTGGAGGTCAGAGATACACTGTTCACATCAGAAAAACAACGTCCACTATATTCGGTTGTTATTACAGAATTACTACCTGAGGCATATGAAGCTGGGGTAGTTGTATCTCTTTTGAAGGCAATATTTATGCAGTCATCACAGCATGCACATTTTTATTGAAGTGTGCAAATTGTATCATCTGTAATAATAATATGCTGGTCACAGTTTTGACTTTTTGACATTTGTCCAGACTCACTAAGTAATTTAAGGACTTTACTTTGACTACATTATTAGTCAGTTACTCAAAAAAGAATCTATAACTATGCAATAATGAAAATTATCATTAGTTGCAGCCCTAGGTATAACACACTTGTGCTCAAAATTGGGTGATAAACTGAGAATGTACTGATACCAACATTATTAGGGGTCATTAAATTACATTCTTTATCTCTTGTGGGATTGTTCAGTAAAAGCTTTCAAGACTTGTTCCCTTAAAAAAAAGTTTTTGGTCATGTCGCCCAGCCCTGCTTTTATGCTGCATTAATTAGCAGATACCCTTAATTACAAGAAAGATCACTATTTCCAGTGTTGTATCTTTACTTCTGCATGTATACAAATCTATTGCTCTAAGCATGTATATGTGAGAATAGCTGCTTCCCGTAAAGGCGCCATATGTAAAATAACATGACTAACAAAGAATAGCCTAATAAGCTCTTGTCAAAAGAGGACATGAGGGCAAATCTCTGTTGAGTTCTTCTTGCACGACTTTGACTGCAGTCGCAGACTTGGTTAAGCACCATCTGAACGTTTTGCCTTACTCCGTGTCAAAAATGGTTAATATTCCCATACGCCCTGCTTCAGCATGCTTCAGCCCCACCAAACCTGATCTCATAAGAGGGATGGTAGTAGTGTGACATACTGGGCCCACACCCCCTCATATGTCCTAAATGGAATTTACAGGCACTTCTCAGAAAGTACCGAGTGATGCTGTCACATGGTTCACTACTCATGTCTGCAGCAGCAGAGTGCAGTGGAGCAGCAACAGAAATACTACAGAAAGAAAATAAGATTACATGACTCACATTTACACATGCTGTGACTATGCAGCAATGTCAGAGGTATAACAAGCATAACACAATGACATTTGATGCACAAAATGTTCTAGCAATTAATAGCGTATAATTTAAAGTAACTGCCCACAGAACTACCAAACTACTTCCAGCAAAAGAGGCTATTAAGATGTAAATGGTTCATTTAAGAAAGTCCCTAAATCTTTTCTGTTCATAGTGTGTTTCTCAGCTGCCAATTATTCTTGGAAAGCAGCTGAGAGTATTAATGAGGGATCTGACTTCAGGTGCATGCTAATGCTGCATAACATTTTGCAAATTAATATGACTAAGCTCTCAAAGGTGATTAAAATACTTGCCAACGACTCCATTTCTGTGGAGGGGTTTTATATAATTCAGAACATTTTCCCCAAAATCATTATCAGTCCCCACAGAATCGAGTCATAGCGCTGGAATTTTTTTGTGGGCAAGATAACCTGAACGGATTCCTTGCAAACTGCAGATTTTGTGGCAAACTGTACATACAGATTCTAGACTCTGATAAAGCCCAGGTCATGGTCAGTCTCGACAGCTTCCTCATCGTCTTTTCGGCAACAGGTTGAACTCACACAGGAATCAACAAAGTCAGAGTTCAATGGTCAGCACAAAGCAGGCTTACAGCCATTAAGCCATGGGCCACATGCCCATTTCCCCTTTGGTCACATGGATGAAGTTTGACGACAACAAGTCCAAAGCCTAAATCTCAAACAGCATTTAATTTGGCACTTATCTGAGCAGAACTACTTTGTCAGAAAGTAGAATTCACTCAGCCTGCTAGTGAAATATGGTCTGGATGTGCTGGCCATAATTGGTGGTATAAAATTATAACTATGGGAAACATCTGTTAATATATGTGACTAAATTGTGACTTTAAAAGCTGATCAAAAGTTTTCAAATAATTTATGAATACAAAGATGTCAAGCCATGTTGAAACCACTGTATGAAAAGAAAACTACAAACTAGCATGTGCCAATGTGGAGTATAAGAATCTAAAAATTGGTATTATGCTTTAAGCAGTTTATGATCTTGCATTTTATAAATATATTAAATCACAAGACTAAACATATACATTTAAAAAGTAGTAATTACTCATTCATGGCCTGGGATTTAAGGAAATATATTAGTAAATTCACTGATCCAGGAAGCAAGGCTGCCTTCATCTTGCAGTCTAGTTATAAACATTGTATATGGTTAAATTAACAGACTCATTATGATATCCCATTAGCTCTAGGTGCCAATGGCAGATGTCCTGTCAACAAGGTCCCATACCTTGTTGACATCTATTATTCATGCAAAGAGCAGTCTACCACAACTTTAAAACTACACTTTTTTATTGCCGATGAAGGGGCTTTAAATTTAAGAGGCGTCTGATTAAACTGATAAAACTTTCCCCCCAGCACTAGAGAAAGCTGATCCCGTGAGAAACGTCTCCAGGTGTTGTTTTCCAAATATAAACGCGTCGTTAAAACTGAGGATCTACTGCATATAGACCATATTATGGTCTGTATTTACTACTGCGGACGTTGTGCCTCTCCATCACACTTGACTGCACAGATCAAAGCGTGGATAGCTGTCACGGCTTTACCATTATTCTTCCATTTCTGCGGCTATTGTTGGCACAACTACAGCTACTCACTGAGTCGCATCTAGCCATCTTCAATGGGGCAAATTCACTTTACTACCTCTCTGAGGTGAACATTCAAGGCAAACCCGTCACACTAGTAGGTCGAAATAATAGAAAAGAGAGGCAAACTCACCAGAAACGTATAGATTTGGGTCGGTGACAAACCTACGGAGGCATAGGGTTTGGATGTAGCATTTCCACTGGCATTTCTCAGGCGTTTCATTTGACAAACAGACGTCCTAAAATACGCACTTCGAATCTCCCCGCGCTCTTAAAGCCTAAAAACAAGAAAAAGAACCGTTTAACTGTACGTCGGTGGAGACTGACTTCATCTATCAACTTTTCGGACGAGGGTTGTTCTGAAAAGGGGCCGTCCGTTACAGACTTTACTACTGCTGCTGGAGTGCTGCTGAGCCCTACTGTGTGTACACACGTGACCCTCCCCCACTGTCTCCTCGCTCCGCTCTCTACAGTTGCTGCTCTACGGTCGCGAGGCCCGAATAGCCGTTCTCTTCTCTGATTGGACGGAGGGCAGGGAGGTGGGGCGCGAGGGAGACCGAAGGGATCTCCCACACGCAGGCACACATGCAAAACCTTTCAGTTCAATAGCAATTTATTAGATCAATGTTTGATAAGTAAACATAATTATCAGCGTCATATTCTAAGTGGTGACTTTAGGCTCATCAGGTACCTAAAGCCATAATTACACTTCACTAGTTTCATGCAGGTGAAAAGCCCTGTTGTGTGTAAGTGTTTCCCCATTGTATTCCTCCTACATTAACCAACCTTACCCTAACGCCCCCTAATCATAAAGGATAGGTTCACAATTTTAGTCAGGTGTCCACACAAACATTGCAACAGGTTTTGCTTGCTCTAATCAGTTTTCCTTTGCATACTGGCCCTGAAGACATCCGTTCCCAAATCAGTTTCAATGTAAGTGATGGGGACAAAATCCACAGTCCTTGTTCCATGTAAAAATACATTCCAAAGTTTATCTGAAGCTAATATGAGGTTTCAACAGTCTGTGTTAGAAAAATCAAGTGGATGTCTAGTGGATAAGTTTCAGTTTTTTGCATTAGGAAGGGATCTCCCATATGAACATTGTTTTCAGACAGACTTAAAAAATTGTGAACCTATCTTTTAACCCTAACCTAATCAGTTATCTTTGTGAGGCCTAACCATAAACAGGAGTTCAGACTGAAAACAGCCCTGCATTAAAACAGCGCAAGGGGTTGTGTTATTGGGGTCGTGTTGTTTCAGGTCCCGGTGAGATATGAAATATGATCCAGGAAGGCCAGTTTGAGTAAAATCCATGAGTTTGAAGGCTTATAAGTCAGAAAGTTTACAGTTGAAAGGCAAACAAAGTTCCTGCCTTTCAAAATGAAAGAAAAATAATATCATGTTTGAAAACCCAATGGCAGAATAATGTTGCTGATGAACATACAAGGAGAATGAGGAAATGTCTGTAATGACGCAGAATTGATTATCACTTTGGAAAGTACCGTAGTAAATACAGTATGTTAGAATGATAATATGCCTTTGTGTGGTTCTGTTGAATTGAGTCTTTGATTAAGTAACTGGAATTTGCTAAGAAGATTAGGATTATGATGTAAATTCTTCACAGTTTATAGCACATATCATAATCCTGACATGAACAATGCTGTACAGCAGATGATTCTAAGTGTTAAATGTGTTTTGTTTAAACAGCAGCTAATTTCACCATGGACTACTCTGATAGTCCATACAGATAATGAGCCAAGTTAGTTAGTAACTCTCTAACTAACTAACTCACTCACTGTTTTTATTACAATGCCTAAAGGCTGCAGTGGTTTATGACCAAAGACTCATATATTAATTTTCTGGTTTCTTGCTTTGCTGGTTACATATTCTTCATGTTGCATTTTGCAAATCCTGAGACCATATTGTATTTTAATAACCCAAAAAAATCTCAGTGATTCCAAGGTCCCATAGCGATATATGGTATAATCCTTACAGTACAGTATTACTACAACTTTTAGGTGCTGATGAGTCACACAGAGATAGCAAGTAAATGTCATATTGAGTTTCATTGCAATTGTCACTGGAAACCTATAAAACCTTATTGGATCATTGCTAGACTCTATCCATGGGCCTGAGATAACATGGCACATGCAGCATGGTAACACCAGGTCTTAATCAGTGCTTTTGTGTACAGATACATCCCTTAATTTCCTGCTCAGCACCTGAGGGGAAGGAGGGATACAGCAACAAAGCCCTAAAGTGAAACTCTGAAGGTCCACAGTTTTAAAAGAACCTGGAAGCAGATATTTCATTAAACTCTTAAGAAATATCTCTGTGACCCTTCAGCTCTCCTTGCAAGTAATGGATTGGTTCTATGCCAGCAATAAAAATGAAAAACAGTAATCAAAGACTTTTGGAATGCACAGTTTCAAAACAAAATGCCTTGCCATGGCTCAAACTTTATAGAGAGTGTGTAGGAGTGCTGAACATAAGTCTCCTGTGCCACTTTGAATAAACTGAAGTAGAAATTTTGGAATGGAATAATTCACGAGCAGCATATTTCACTGATCTTATATTTAAGAGTTTGCGTAACCAGAGTCCTGTACAGTAATAGATTCAGTTGTTAGCCTCTTTCTCACTCAGAGATATGTATAACCACAGAACTGTAAAGTTTGAGAATATAGTGTCCAATTTGATAACTGACACTTCAGGAAACTGTAACTCAAAATCTTCTCAGGTTGTAGCTTGAATCTAATTAGCCAAGTAAGAGCTCTGTGCTCTGGGAAATTGGAAAACACATTTCGTCACATTATCTTTAGAAAGTATAAATGCAAAATGCGATATATGAGGAAAATATATCAGTTTTCACAACACGGCAGTAAAAGGAGATTGGTGCAGTGCAAACATACAATCTTTCCTTTTGCATGTGCTATAATGATCACTTATGCAAGAAGGAGTACTGCATCTCAGGAGTGAGTCTGCCAAGTGCTACACTTTCCACAGCTGCATCGATGATGGAGCCAAATCAGAAGCAAGCATGGTTAAAGAATAGTATTTCCAGCAGAGGAGTGGGGAGATATTCACCAATTCACTGAAGTATGTTGATGATGGTGAGGCTCTACAGGATCGTATACTGCATGGATGATATGATAACAGTGATTACAATTACACCTTTTACCAACAAATAAGCTGAGAAAAACGTATGACAGGTTTAGGAGTATCAGATCTATGATTCTGGTCAACACACACTGACAGGCTTAGAGAGTGTATTTCAGTCAGTGCTCCTTGCGAAGCTTAAATTGTAGCACTTCAGCATTTACTGGCTTTGACTGTGCAGAAAGACACGTACAGAATGGAAGGTGCAAGACAAAAGCCAGAATGCAGTAGAGGCATGTCAGACAAAACAGCAACAATAGCACTGCAGTTTGACAACCAGATGGAAAATCACCACTTGGCAAATAACAGACCTTTTTTAGTTCCCATAACAGAAAGATCCTTCTAGTTCCTGGCCAGCAAGCCTTGATTTCTGTCTGTTTTATCTCTGCTTTTCAACTGTTTGAGGTGCAGCAGTGGAGCAGCACTCACAGGTTTCTGATTCCTGCAAAAGCATCACCGTGGATACAGACATTAGAGTTGTTCCGGCAATTATACTTTTGACTGTGTTTACTTATCAGATAAGACATTTCAAGTTTGTCACCATTCAGAATTTGCCATATTGATTGTAGAATACAAAGTGGTCATTCGTGCACGTATCACTTCTGCAAGCTTTTGTAAAGTTATAAAACTAATGAGAGATTATACAGCACACAGATACATTATTTTGTCATGGAATTACATTATATGGTAGATATCAAAGATATAATCTTTTCATTTGACAGAGGACATTAAAAATGTTGCTTTGTTTAATTTCAGAAAATAATTAAGATGACCTGAAATAAATACCCAATAGCAAACTCTTCATCACTTACAGTCTCAGTCACTTGTGTGCAAAGGTTGGGTGTTAATGCAATAATCCCGCTCATACGATCTTCCAGTTCCACAACATTAGGGGGTTAATTCTACTGTATATGCACAGCTTCAGTTTTCTTTAGCTTGTATGATGTGTATCCTACTACAAGCTGATCAGGTGTTTCTCTCAATAAATGATAATAGAATCCACATGCTTTTTTCCAATAATTCTGTCCATGCAGATAGCTCTTGGTCACACATTATATGTATCAAACTCAAAGATAATATTGCTGCAAATCCAGATATGTATTCAGATAGACCTTATAACATGACAACCATGAGAAATGAATGCTTTTAGTGCTTTGGTATATTTTCTGAATCCTTTGTTTATAGTATATTTTATTTTTAATTTATTAGATATGTGTGTGCCATCTGAATAACACAAGTTCTTGATTGCATGTTTAAATAGGGAACAAATGTTGATTAATGCTGGTTTGCGTGGCAGTGCCTGTGATGTGGTCATTTACTGCAGCAGGGGAGAAAGGCAGTGTTAGTGTTAAGGGCAGAGTGGACTGTGGGTCTGAGGACTAAATCAGAGTTTATCCCTAATCAAGCTCTGAAATCTGTTTCTATTCTTGGAAGCCTCAGCACCACTGTAAGATCTGGTCTGCATTTACTTTCCTTTAAAGACTTTAGGGTTGCATCACATCATATGGCTTGTTTACAATGAAAGTCTACGGTTGACCTCAGTCACTCAGACACGTAATGTGAGTCTAATGATAATGATTAAACCACAGTGTCTGCGGGCACACTGACATTCTGAAATATTTCATCAGATTATGACTTTATATCATGTATTTTCTCACAGAGAACTGGCACAATACTAGAGCTGTTACTGTACTGAAAGAGGATGTTGTCAGAAAGTTATGACCAATCACAGCAGCAGACACACCTTCGTGCTTGTGTGTCTGACTTTAATTTTTTTTTTAATGTGGAGAATTATATGCACACAAATAGAGGCAAACAGTGAAACACAGCAGTACACTGCATGCTGTGCACATGCCTTTAAGCCCAGAGGCCTGGGAGTGCACATTAAGCTCATTAAATCTGTGGTGGAGATTATGGTGTGTTACAGACCAGGCACCAGCATCCAGTGGCTGGGACGTCTCCTCATTTTCAGATGGCAGGGAAGAAGTAGATAGATGAGGGTGGAAGAGCTCCTCCTAGTCACTATCAAGTCAACATTTCCAATTCACACAGATGACAAACTCAGGATTCTGCATGCTTCATTAATATATAAAAAAGACAGCATGGTGACTTCTGCCTTTTAATAGAAATAACTATTCTATTTTAATAAAAGCCTAAATGCTGAATGCATAATATGATTGCACACACCCACAGTACTAAAAACAAACAAGTGCAATGCTACATAAAATGTTCATATGTACTGCAGGAGAGCAGAGCTTAAATACAGTGAGCTTCCATGATAATGCAAAACAAGTTTTGCCACGACTGATTCGGCGCCACACTGAGGTCTGTCATCCTGTCAGACAGCTTCCTGGAAAAAGGCTTCCCGTGTGTGTCAGTGTTTTGCTAATGTAAATGTGAACATAACTAAAAGTATACAAATGTTTGAATGGTGGACTAGCTGGGTGAATAATTCATACAAATGATGGTGTTGCTGCACAGACAGAATAAAATAGCAGTGGAGCCTGGATTAATATAACACTATGTAAGCTTGTCTCCTAAGCTGGTGTCTGTGTGTGTTTCCCAGCTGGGACAAATGATGCTTTGGAAAGATTTTTGATGATATTCCCCTCCCACCTGTCTGTCTCCTTTCCCCCCAAAGATTCATTAACCTTTGGGCTTTTCAAGCTGAATAATGTCATGACCAGTAGTGATATTTGCTTTGTTTATGCTTAAGTGAGCAGTATTCCATGGCAGAAGATGGCAAATAGCACATCTGCTAAACTGGAGCAACTTCTTCTAAAAAACAGCCATATAACAGTCATATAGATTTACATGACTTGTCAAATCAAGGGTAAAGATGAGTTTCTTGCAGCTTAATGCAGGAAAACCTGAGGTTCTTTTTTGTGCCACAGAGGCTGTTTCTTAAATTGGAACATGTCTAAATAGTTTTATATTATTGTGAAACAGTTTCTGACATGTGCTCACAAATTGCTATGTGAATAAACGCACTTTTCAGAATCTGAATCAGGTTTATTGTTATTTAAGGAATTTGCCTTGTTGTATTGGTGCATAACAATAAGTAGAAAATACAAAAAAAGATGAAGCAAGTACTGCAAGTCAAGAAGCATAAATATAATATATACAATCAACAATGAAATGTGAAAACATATTATAAAAAATATTAAATTAAAAACATTTTACTATGTTACTTAACTCAATGTGTTTTCTTTGGGGAGCTATCCCACAAACACAATGTGAACCAAGTCTTACTATTGTGTAAATCATGAGTGACCCTGACCCAGCACACATCAGCATGTCGACATAACAATCTCCTACAGTACCCAGCTGCAGAGAGGCCTGCATAGCTTTGTAAGATTCCTGGAATAAGTGAAGAGGACAGTTCATGTTTTGGTAGTGGGTGTGTTTAAAAAGGGGATGCAGGGTAAAAGCAGGGAGAAAAAACATGCAGACAGCTGTTTCCACCCACTGCTCTGCTGTTAGCTTGTCCCCAGCGAAAGAATGAGCACTGACCTCAGGTCAACCTTGTAATGTATCCTTTTCAATAACATCCACCTCAGCCGAATGCTTAAACAGTAGTTTTATGGCACGTTCCTGGGATTTTCTTTATCTCTCAAGGGAAATTTATTTTTTGCCTTTTGTCACAGAATATGAGTTTAAATCAGGTCAGCTCGCATGAAGCTTTTAGAGTAAATACAATCCAGAAGATTGGGGTGACCTCCATTAGGAATGTGAGGGATTAAATAGCCTCCTGATCATCATGCGCTCTGTCTCTCGCAAATGTATAATCATCACTGTGATTTTTGCTGGGGGATCATCAAGATACATACTCATCAGCATTGTCATCAGCAATATTTATAGTGTTGTGCACATCGCAGCCATGTTTTGGGTTGCTTATAAGTTACTGGTTAGTGGTAACAAAACCTCTCTGTTGGTGCTTTTTGGTGTCAGTGTGAAAGGCTCATATACAGAATTGTATTGCTGAAAATTATTTGTTTAACTTGCAGGAAAGTCATACTGAGAAAACAAAGCGAAACAAAAAATAGAGTGGATAAACACACAATTAGAGCTGTGTTAGTTAGTGTATAATTAGTGAAATCATTCTTATAATAAGGAAAAAGACAATAATTATTGTGTGCAGGTTAACACAATCACGCTGCCCAATACATGTGGGTTAAATCACATTAAACTCTGCAGTCCTGTTTAGCTATTTGCTTTTATTAGAGCTACTGGGGTCTTGGGAGGCCATGCAAATCCTCTTGCTCCTAATCTAGTTAAGAATGTATTGGTTTTAACCTCTTTTATTGTATAAGAGTCTTTTCTATGGTCCTTTTTCTATGTTTTTTATAATCGGATAGTAAATATGGACTCAGACACACAATCATATTTAGTTCAAAAAAGGCATCAGCTGACATGAGTTGATATTTCTTATTTGGACATCCTTACAGACACAGGAAAACAAAACTAAAACAAACAACAAAACACAACTAGTTGCATGTGCTTGAGGAGCATACAGTATGTCCTTATGACATCTTTCCTTTTTTCATGGTTTCTTTCTCTCAGTGGGACAGAGAGGAGTGGCAGGGCAGCAGGGGATTCGTGTGGGCCCCCAGGATTCCCGCCTCATGGGTCCCCTGCTCCATTCTGCTGTGCCCGTAAGCCAAGATTATTCCGGTGTTTGGTTCCACCAGATGCGGCAGCGCCACTGGATGGGCACTGTCTGGTCCTGATGAGCAGATCTAAGGGGGATTAGTGGGCTGTTGTGGTGGATTGGCAAGAACAGTGGGAGGCTGTCCACACACAGCTGTGTGTTTGCGTGTTTCATAATGCTCTGGCCTCTGGCCTGTCTCTGGCTTTGGCTCCAACCCTGAACCAAATTTCCCTCCCATTGACCTCACAGTTCAGGGAGCTCTCGGACTGCAGACAGCAGGAACTCTGAAATTTCTGGAACAGCATGAAAGCTTTCAAAGAAACATGATTCTCCCTCAGGGGTTGTGGAAGAGAAGTGCTCAGACAGACGCACTGAATCATCTGAAAGTGCTTTTTTCAATGGCTGCAATTGTGTGGGATTTATACAGCTTCACAAACATGTATTCATCAACAAATAGTTTCAGAATGTTATTTTCTTGTGCAAAACACTATTTTGTTAACTATTTTAAGGTATGTTTGCTGAACAATGAGTCAGTGTAAGTCTTGGCTATGAATACATAATCCTCTCATACAGAAAGAAATCCTTGTTTGGGCCTGAGAAACGGCTCCTATGCTGGTACCCCTGCTGGCACAGACAATTGCTTCTGTGCAGGTGAAGCTGCCAAGTTGTGTTTATGTCCTTTCAGTGACTGTGGTCATATTTCAAGTCTTCATAGCAGCCACTGTTAGTTGGTGACAGTTTCTATTTACAGAAAACAATCCCCATGGACAAAGAGTTGGTGGAAAATGTCAGATGATAAATGTCTCAAGGAAAGAAATGTCTCATACCAGCATTTAAGAAAAAAACCCCACTCCCAAGACCCTGCTACGTTTATCATGGGCTTTGCAAGTGGAAACCAGCATAATTCAAATAAGTCATGTCATCACAGAAAGGTATTAAAAACATTTTTTCATTTTTGTAGATAAAAACAGTGTTCTCACATTTGTGGTATGTAAAATGGAAATATTTTTGTAGATTTTATGGAGTTTTGGAAGACTCAACCTGACCTAACCAGGCCTACTCAACTTTAAACATGACCAAACAAGGTTACTTAACAATTCTGAGTATTAATTAAGGTCAGAATCTCTGTAGCTCTAATCAGAGCACTACAAGAAGCTGATTATCTCCTGCTCTTATTATTTTTGATTTCGCTTAACTACTTCTTATCACGAAACTCACACTAAGATAGGAACAGAGATACAAAATCCAGCAGCAACTTCGGTTCAAAGCTGTCTGATCTCATTTCTTTGTTGACCCACAGTTTTGTTTTTGGCGTGGGCTGCATTGTTTTCTCCACACTTTTTCTCAAAAACACTTTCCTCAAAGACTTTCCTAATAAATCGGAAAGTGGAGCGGTCAGGAGAAATTGTTGTCCTTCCAAACTTTTTTCTAGAAGGCCTTAGTCCACACACAACGCTAACAACTGTTTGGATTCAGCGTCTCTTTCCTCTCACTCTCTGTGTGTGTCTGTGTGTTTGATGTCGTGGTTTGGCTGTCTTCTAAAGCGTTCATTTCAGAGTGGTTACTTTGGGCCTCATTTTGACTCACTGGCTGTCTGCCTACACCCTGTGGTCTACCATCCACTACAGCGTGTGTGTGTGTGTGCGTGTGTGTGTGCGTGTGTGTGTGTGTGTTTGTGTGTATGTATAACATTTCTTTTTGTGCACAAGTATTGTACATTCCACAATAAACTGTCTCTGCTATACACTGTATGTTGTTCTGTCTGCAAAATAGGCTTGTTTAGTCTGGAAACGGAGGTGAACCATAAAGAAGAGCCCCTGGCTGTAAGCCAGTGCAACAACCAACCTCCAGTCAGCTGATGTTTTTCAGCTCCACTCATCCTGCAGAAGCATAGTGTATACCAGTCAGCTCATAAGCCTATTAATGGAAGGACGAGGAGCGTACATAGAACATGTTCTCTTATTACTTTTTAATTAAATCCATCATCTTTATTCACAGTCAGAGTTGCATTCTCTGCTGACTGCTCATGTAAGTGCAGAGATCTTAAAAGTGTTCTTCATTCACTTTGTCGGATAAAGTAACTTCTGCCGCACTTCCCCAAAGCCAGAAGCATCTTTTAAATTCCTTGTATCTGCAACAGAAGACCTTGTTGTATGATCACTGGAGTGACCGGCTTTATGTTCTGGACAGCCTGTTATATACAAGTATACAAGCCGCCATTACTGCTGTGGCACCTTACTTGTAAGCCCGTCTTTAACACTGTAATGTTCGTAAAGGACTTCACATTTGAAGCGCTTTTGCCAAGAAATCTGTCCAGCAGATCCTGTAGAAAAAAATTGTTGAAAATGAAGTCATCAGATACAATTAAAATAATGGTTATAATCTAGAAAACAAAACAAAATTTTGTCCAGTTTGAACAGACAACAGACATATTTTCTGGGCTATGCTGTTATCAGCTGCTCCAACAACAAACTGAGTGGCTTGCGGACAACGGACTGACCAGTGACTTCTAAAAGTCAGAGAGATCTGCCTACACGGGGCAGATGGTGAGCCACTACACTGCATATCTCTTGCTAGCTGGGTACTACGTTTCCTGGCTGAAATTCCGCTTTTACAGTATCATGTGTTTCAGATTTTTTACTGAATACAGCTTTTCTTCTGACTAAAAGGCAAGGAATCATAGAGTTTGATGACTAGCAAGTATTTCCTAGGGGTTAGCTACCCCACACAGCACTTTCACATGCAGGCTGTGTAGGAAGCGTTGTTATTTTTTTAAATATTTTGCGACTAGTGTTTTGAGACTGAAAAACTTCCACATTTACCAGACTACCTTCACCTGTCAGAGGGGGCCACTGCCAAACTTGATTCCAGTTGCACCGCAGTAATGGTGGTGGCACTTGAGAACGCAACGCATAAATCAGACGCTGTATTTGTCTATATTTTATGTCATATCTCAAATAGTATTCAACGATACCTTTCCACAGGCTTAGTTGAACACTTAATCACCATGCTGATATTACGCCTAATAATGTGTTATATTGACATGCAACCATGAAAAAGATAGAATGTAGTTTTGGTTACAAATAATTTTTCTTATTATTTTTCTGAATAGAATCCTCTTTGACTCTTTTAGACACACATTTTTTGAAAACAATAGTGTCTTTTTATTTTGCATGTGTGATGCCTGAGGGAAGTTCATGCCTATTGCCTCTGAAAACATTTTTAGAATATCTGAACCAGAGACTGGCAGGAACTGTGTGGGGACTGACTGGAAGAAAGGAAGTGAACAAGTGTCAGGAACTCTTTGAATCGAGAACAAAGAGCGTTTATGACTCTTGATTTGCACATGGAGTTTGTCTCTGCTGTATGGCTGTTTGAGCTGCTCACTGTGAATCAGGCCAGGCTCTCTGAGTGTGGAGAATTGAATTGGTGTGGATGTTTGTACAAGGGAACGGATGACAACAGGGGAGGAAACGCTAATGATCTTCATGGGCAATAAACAGGACATATATCTTCAGGTTGATAGATGCACGTGACCTTTGGGGTGATTTAGTAACACTTAGGAATATGAGTTTGTGTCTGGGGAAGCCTGATGTCAAAAGGTCTTTTGGAGTTCTAGTGAAGCAGAGATGAGAAAACACAGAAGCTGATAAGCCCTCACTCAGAATAAACTACTTAGTCTTGATCTATTCTATTTTTCCAGGAACCAGAACATTTCTGCTTCACCTCACTCTAAAAACTATTGGCACAAAATAGTGTCCCATTTTCCACCTTCATTCAGACTCTCACTGACTCACTAACATTGATATGTCCCATTCAGAACACATCCGGGTGTCTGGGTTATTTGTTGTAACATTACAACAAATTTCAGTCTCTCCCAGGCATTAACCTGTGTGTATTTGTGTATATTTGAAAATATAAAGCTCTCTATGTTGTACTTTGTCATCGAAGATGAGGAGTTTTAAAGGTAAGGGACGGTTGGCGGCAGCCTTCACGGTGGATATATATACCTCCTGCTGCAGCTCTTAATGGAGCAGAACACCCCACCTTTCTTGTTTTTCTCCTTCACCTCCCATAAGCCTCTTCAGCCACTACCAAGCCTGATGAGATGACTTTGGGGCCCCATTATCAGATAACACTGCAACTGATAAGTTGTCTGCTGCCTAGACTACTCTGAGAGGGGCCTTCCTTTATGGTAATGACTAACAAATATTCATGTACAAACAATACAAAAAAAAAGTTAAAAGTGTAGGAAACATATTATAAAAGATCTGACTTAGTAATAGTTCAGCATTTTGGCTTTCTTGCTGAGAGTTAGATGAGAATATTTATACCACTCTCATATCTGTACAGTAAATATGAAGCTACAGCCAGCAGCCAGTTAGCTTAGCTTAGTTTAGCACAGAGACTGGAAACAGCTAGCCTCGCTCTGTCCAAAGGTAACGAAATCTGCCTACTAGCATCTCTAAAGCTCACTAATTAACACATTATATTTTGTTTGTTTAATCCATGCAAAAACCGAAGTTTATAAACAACATGTTCTGGTTTTACGAGGGGTTATGTTTCGCCCTATTTCTTGGGCAGGAGCAGTCGCTTCCTGGAGTCTCCAATGGTTGCCTGGCAACTCCAAGAAATTACCTGTTTTTGTACAGATTAAACAAAGAGATACAACATGTAAATTAGTGAACTTTAGAGATGTTGGCAGGCAGATTTAGTTGATTCTGCACAGAGCCAGACTAGCTGTTTCCCCTTGTTTCCAGTCTTTATGCTAAGCTAAGCTAACCTTCTGCTGACGCTAGCTTCATTCTTACCCTACAGACATCAAATAAGTTTATTTCCCAAATTGTCAAACTGTTCCTTTATCACTTGATATTAAGAAATGATATGTCTACACTTACACTTTTTTATAACTGTGTTCTTAACTGCTCAAAACAACTCTACCCTCAACTAATTTCATAAAAATGGCAGACAAAATTTTCCAGGCATGTGTTTTCAGTGAATATAAAATATGTCAATCCTGCATTAGCCAAGAAAGTAAAGTGATCTAGCTTGTTGTTCTTCTCAACTGCTGCGACAAAAATGTTTCTGACACCTGCTGATGTCAGTTTTTGATAGAATAGTGGTCTCCTTCCTTGTAATCACCCAGTGGGGATTTCTGAAAGGCAACAATTTTGTTTTGTTGTACTACATATGACGTCCACATGTATTATAATCAAAATGCTCTTTACCTTCTTGTTGTGGTTATGGTTCATGTTGTAGCTTCACCCCCAGATCAGGCAAAAACCACAATTTCTAAGAGATTTATCTTTCTACACCCTTGTGGTGTACCAAATGTCAGCCAGCGGGAGATCTAACTTCAACCAGCCATTTGTAGAAAATAAAGCCGCAGAATAGGACCACATGTTTCACAGTCACTTAAGGTATTTGTTGGCTTGAAAGTGTTTATTTAGCAACAGCTCAAGTCATGATTTCTAGATAGGAAAAATATACTGTATAGTATAAAACACATCAAAGAGACCTCAACTGTGTTAGCTAATGTACTTCAATGTGGCCTGAAATTACATATTTATGTCACCTCTTTCCATGCCAACACTGGTAAGCATAAAACCTGTCAGATAAAAACACACTCATGTACTATAGTATAACAAGGCTATGGAAAACACTGATTTCTAATTGGCATAAAATAATGTTCTCAACAGAGTTCTTTGCCTCTACCTTGGCTGTTATTTTCCTATATCAGTAGGCTACATCTCAGTGTATTATTGCTTAACCATACTGTATTATATGGAATACAGACTATTCAATAATCCTAGATAGAACAAAATACCTGATAGAACATTAAGTGTGTGAGGAGGGAGATGCTTTTCATACTGAATTAATTTCCTTGAACTTCCTTTCAAATAATACCAAGCTTTCTCAGGGCTGCATTTTTATATAACCAGCTTCAAACGCTAATAATCCACATTCCTGCATTAATGTTCCTCTAAAGTTTAAAGAGTGCCTTTTCTCCCTTTGGGGTTATACTATGTAGTACTGCAGAGCTCAGAGAATATGAAACTACACGCGCGTGAAGTTCATTGATCTTGCTCTCATGCAAATGATATGGTTGACTGGCCACATGAAATCCTCTCAGTACAGTGGAAAACTAAAAGGCCGCATTAGTACACAAACAAAGACTCAAATTAAAACATCTGTTGTGTGCATGATGTCCCAGTGGTCGTACCACTTATTCCAACTTGTGACACAGAACAGAGAAAGACTAGGGTGCCCTGCAGATTTCTGATTCAAAAATGTATTCAGTATTTATTCAATATCTCAAACAGGGAACTGCTCTTTAAAGAGATAAATGTAGCACTTACACAAATAGATGTAAAAATATTTACAATAATCATAGTGTATTCATTAGAGACTAGGTGGGTTTGTGCCTAAATGGTTCCAAAAAGATGAATCATCAGCTTCTTTACAAAGAACATAATGCTGCTCTGACTCACATGAGGATAAAAAATAAGGAAAAACAATGTTAGCCTCTCTGGCATAATTAGATTTGCTATTACATCATCATCTTGGCCGCACAGTTAGGGTCAGGGTCTTTTGTCACCATGCCTCCAGTCACAATGAAGGAGGTCTGGACAAAAAAACATAGTTGATAGGAAAAGGGCACTAATGCTGTGGGCTATTGTCATTATTCAAACATGTGACATGTCTCTATTGCGCAGTAACAAACAGTTTGTTATGGTGAAACAAAACTTGTGTCAGTGTGGAAACAATACTAGATGACAAATGGTTCAATCGACAGTAAAACGTTGTTGTTTTTTGGTGCAGATGTCAGAATCCTGACCTAAACATACTGTAGCCATAACACTGTGGTGTGATAATTCAGGACTGTGTGAGATGTGAAATGGATCTAACGTTTTCTAGACCGGTTTTTATTTGCTCCTCCCTCCACCAGTCATTTCTGATCCCACAGACAAACTTGTGATAAAACTTGAGGGAATCATGCACCTCATCACTTTGTTGTGGCAATACTAAAGTTACACAGATTGGCCCAGGGGAATACGGTATTATTTGTTTGTTTGTTTTAATGGGTCACATGCAGACATAAGCTGTGCCCTAATTTAGGCACTGGATCATCCGAAGGACACAGCCAATGAAGGTGGGTCCTTCAGAGGGCCTGAAGCCAGGCTGAACCTGTACACCCTCTACAAATGAGACAGTCTAGCCTTCAAACTAACAGTCCATTAGGTCGGTCAACTTGTAAAGTAGACAATTCTAAGTTTATCACTTCAAGTTGTCCTCAAACGGCTGACAAAGTGTAGCAATGGGGTAAAATTATTGGATTTTGTTGTTACAATATGTCTGAATAACAACATGGAGCAGCTGATCTGTGAACTGGTGAAAGATGATGGCAAAACACATTTGCTGTGCTGTTTTCAGAGTGGTGCTGTCAGCATGGCGCTGTGTGCCTCCCTCTCTTTCTCTGTCCTGCTATACTGTGGGCCTTTCAGCCGCCCCTCTCTGGGCCCCTATCCCTTCCAAAGCCCTCCTACTCTCTATTGTTCTTGTGTTTGGTGTTTTGTTTGAGGCCTTCCCTTATCAGATGTGCAGGCTCCAACTTTCCTATTTATGAACATCTCAAATATCTGCCTCTCTGACTTTCGCTGCCCTGCTCCCTAAAAAACCCCAATATCGATTATAACTTTAAACAGAGCTAAAAGTCTGACAAATCTACGGCCCTGTCTGTCTGCTTCCATCACATATCACCATCCTCTCTCTACTCCCTGGACATTCCCCACTCTTTGCCTGCCAGCAGCCCTGTTTATTGGCCTTTTTAATGCATTGTGGGAGGTTTGTGTGGAGGTAGAGTTGAGGTGGCCGCCCTTGTCTGGAAGCCTTGTTTTATGGGAGGTCTACATTCACCACACAGGATTTTCTAGAGACATGCAGACTTAAGCAGACGACAGAGTGTTGGACATACCCACCTCCCTTTCCCACACAGAGCTGGAATCAAGACGTTGTTGGATCATAATCCATTGTCCTTATGTTCCTCATGTGCACATTATTTATGTATTTAAGGTGGTAGAGGGATGAGTTGTATGAGCATAGTGAGGTCATGAAGAGGTGGAACTCTATGTTTATAGCCAGCACATGGAGGACATTGGGCAGGATCAGTGACCCACAAGGGTGTCATTACACAGCTTTTCTTACATCAGCCACATTTCCTTCACACCCAAAAACACATGATGGTAGTGCAAACAAAGAGCATGCCTCTGCTCTGTTCAGAAACACAAAGACAGACTGACTGCTAGAAAACCGTCACCACAAAGTTCTTCTGGGTTTGTCCGGGTGACATCTTAAACTCGAGTCACTCTGCTGCAGCTGTGCAGGAGAGCCAGACTTCAGGCTTAACCAGCTTGTGTAAGAAAGCCTGAAAACATGCACGGGCCTCCCTGTGCTTTCAATCAGATAACAGTAAGTCCAGGGAGCAGGCATGGACTACCCTGAGCATTCCTCTGCTGCTACACACAATGCGTCCCTCCATATCTGTGGCCCCTATACCTGTGGCATGCAGGATGCATGCTGTTTATTGGATGTAGAAACCTTTAGTCACTGGGTCATATAGTAAGATGATGTGATTAGAGCCTACATCTACTGTACACAATGAGCCACCCAGCCGTAGTATGTGGCATTAAATGGCATGGAGATAGCAGAGAGTCAATGACTGCCTATATTATGTTATCATTATGAATGTTTTTACACCTTTGCAGGTTAGTTTTATTGATGATATGGTATTTTTCTTGCTGCAGCCACTGCTTGCAGTACAACTGAGAAAATCCATTTCATATGTTTGAGATACATCACAATAAATCTTGAGGTGCTGATGTATCGCAATATATCAGTCAACTGAAGCTATAAGAGGTTAATGGTCTCTACTGGGACACACAGGGAGAAAAGGTATCATTATATTTGGAACCCTTTGGGGCATTTCTGACTTTCTACACCTGGATACATTAAATTCAAAGCAAGTATGCTAAACAAGTAAAAACACTGACAGAAAGTGGTGGTGGTAGATACAAAGTCATCCACAATGCTTCTAAACAGCAATTGATGACTGTGGTAGACAATGGATTCTTTGAGCCCTTGATAAATGTCTCTCAAAAGGGAGAAATATGAGCTGGATCATATCACTGTAGTTAATGTGTCATGTTCTGAATAAAGAGTTTAATACGAATAAAAAAGCTGTGGAAAAATAATAGTAAATAATAGGGCAGTGACACTTTTTCCTCCTTCCATCTCTATAACTCTGGGAAGTAAACATCTTCTACCTGCCTTCTGGTCGGAATTCAGCATTCACCAACCAATTAACAATCTGTGTATATGACAAGAATATAACTACAATAATCCATTGCTTTATTCTCAAGTGATGTCTGTATGTAACTGCTTGTAGAAATTGTATTCTGTAATTGTATATTGTATTCTTTTAGCTTTTTAATTTGACTTGAAGTTGCTGATTTCCATATGAATCTAAATTTGCAAATCTTTGCTCTACTCTTGAAAATTACAAGTTTGTTGTTAACCTGCTTTTATCACAAATTGCTTAAAACCATTTCTGTTGTTGCACTTGTGAGGTTTGGTTGATCGATTAAATTGTAATGAAAAGGGTTTCCATCCCATTAACATCTGATATCATTATGCTGGCATTTCTCTTTTTCCAGAATTAGACCTACCATAAATAATACTTCATTTTATCTAATAGCTTGTTTACTGGTTTTGGCTCGGTGCAGAGTTTGATGTATGGCTCTTTAAACTGTGGACACTGCACTGTAATTCACCACATGGACAGAGATTTATGACACAGATTATTTTATAAATAGTCTGTGATGCAAATACAAACCAAAAAAAGCTGGTGTACCTTTGCAAACGGTGGTCTTTCTATACTGTAACTAAGTGTAAATGATACTTGTGGCATATTTAAATCTTAATCGATAAAATACACTGATATTTGACTGTTTGGAGGTTTTTGGGGATCCATTTCTGAATAAATACAGGACATTTATGGAGAAGTTAAATCCTGAGCAAGAACAAAGCAACGCCAGGCATTTGTTATCTTCCTACAGACATCTGCTCCTGCTAAGAACACAAATATAAATGATGGAGGAGAGAGGTGGTATAGATAGAAATAGATAGATAGATGAACAGACAGACAGCATGGTTTTACAGCAGAGTTTCTTCCAAAGATGCCATTAAGCCATCACTCCTCACTTCAAAGAGAGCATTGCATTATGGGGCACACTGCAGGATTTTGCTGTTGTGTAACAACCAAGGGGTGTTTCTAGGATTTGAGCAAAAGGGTGGCTGTGTGTGTGTGTGTGTGTGTCTGGGCTGGCTGGGCTGGTGTGTGTGAGTGTGTGGGTGGCTTAATGCACTCGATCTGATAAAGTGCAGTCTGTCTGCTTATGCACTGATTATCTGTGTAGTATTTTATATAGAAAGATTGTTAGGTGATATGCATGCAAACTGTGATTGCTTAACCTCATTCTACATTACATTGTGTTTTAACATTGGAGCAAAGTGCAGCAACAGAAGGGAACTTGAGTCTAAGTGGAATCTAAAAGTTTGTGTTGAAAAATATTTAAGCATGAATAAATCATGAATTAGGGTTTAGCTCATGTTGGTAGTCAAGTCAATTTGAGTCACTGTTATTTATATAGCCCAACATCACAAATAACAAATTTGCCTCAAGGGGCTTTACAATCTGTACAACATAAGGCACCCTCCATCCCTTGATTCAGATATGGAAAAACTCCCTCAAAAAACAAACACATAAATAAATAGATAAAGTGTAAACAGAATAGACCACAAAAGCTAAATTCCAACATGGAAAATCAGGATGACAAAATTATATATTGTAAACAAATATGAAGAATGCAGATTTCAGGTGCAGCCAAACAGATGGATCCTGAGCCAAACAACCTCCTCTCCACCATGGAAAGAGGACAGACATGTACATACAAGAGGTTTTTACTGACTATTGTTATGTTTCTGCATTTACACTACAAATGAGTGAGATATCCCTTTAAATCATGAGCCGGATTTCTCACAGCACTCTCTCTTTCTAGAGCCATCTGGACCCATGCTGCAGTTTATGTCAGATTTCTCCGATTTTGGAAAGACCGTCAGATACTTTCATTGAACTTCCACCAAAGTCAAGACATGTACATGACAGATTGCTCTGTTGCCATGAGAGGAGTCAGTCACGTTTTTTGTGGAAGCCAGTCAAGAGTATAGGATGAGACAGTGCTGGTGTTGCCAAACAGCAGGCATGTGGATTGAGTTTCACCCCAGTGGGGCCAGGTGCTCAGCAGATGGTGCTCGCCAAACAAGCAACACAACTCTGTTTAGAACCAGAGGGGGCGGTACTTGCACTTTCAGCGTGCACTCATTTGATGCATGCTTGTCAAAAAGCCAGTTTTAATAACATGTACCTCAGGGAGAAGAGTGCTTGCACACAGTTCTGTGGTGAGGGCAGGGCAAGCTTAATTTACTGTAAAAGCAAGTGATTGATCAACAGTGTTTCTTTCTAGTTCTGTTAACTCCACAGAGAAACTGCAAGTGCTCTGAATATGTAATTTAGGTTTTAATTAATTTCATTGTGGGTAGCATTTTGTTCAGAACAGAGGCAACCAATTTGTTTGCATGTTAGCAAAATGAATTTGGGACAGATGGTGTTGTGTAAACAGTTTGAATGAACCAGCTTTGCAGTCAAACATCTTCATCAAGCTCGCCAGTGAGAACAAACAAGTGCAAGGCGACATGAGAGTGAGATGTCACCTCGTTGCAAGCTGGCACACAGACTCACAATATTCCCTTCTTTTCATCCAGACTGAGTGTACCCTCAAATTACCGAGCATTAGCTCCTGGACCCTTTGCAAAGAGAGGTGTGGGCGCACTGAGCTACTGTTCTGCTGGAATACAGGATGGCAGGTTCTTTTGAAAAGCTCACCACATGATGTCCACATGATACGAAAACACACTGCAGCGCTAACCCACAATGGCCACAGAGTTTACTAGCTGTGTGGGACCTGATGAGAGTAGACTGTGAGTGTTGGCAGCTGCCATGGTGGTCCCAGAGACTCAACGACGACATCCATCAGGCTTTGAGCAGACTAAAGAGGCTGAATGTGGGATTTTGGCTAAAGCCTGGCTAGGTGTAGAGGATTTTGGCATGTTGAGGGCCATATGGTTTGCTTTGCACTATACTGTCATCTTCAATTTGTTTGCCTCTCGCTGCAGTGGCATATTTGTTCTTCTGACACACTAGGACTCAACAGCAATACAACAGTGTTAAAGGCAAGATCCACCACTGTAGAGAAATTCACAATACTGAAAAGGGAGTTTGCTTTTTAAGTTGCTACTATTTTCAAGTGGCTAAGTGGTCATATACGTTTAGTCAAGGATGTGTATTTAAACACAGATGGCATAGCTGAAGGAATGTGCTGGAAACAACAGGACTAGTTAAAGGACTACATTTGTTGGCCCTCAATTTGCCTTTGGCTCATGTGGAATCATTTCTATATTTACAAAACAAGTAAGAATACTTAGTTAGAGTTAGTCGCCATTACAATGCAGAAAAAATGTGGGTTGGTCAATGCTAATATACACACTAGAATATGTTCATATACAATAGTCTATTACAGTCTTGTTGTGTCCCATGCTCAGCAACATCCTAATAGGTTGGCAGGGCTGAGGAAAGGCTGTATGCAGAGACTCAGTTCTCACCTGCTCTGATAATGTGTCATGTTCATTTCTAAAAGGGTCATTGGGCTCTCAAAGTTATTCAAGATCACAGCCGACAGTAAAACAAAACATTGGACAGCTGAGCCAGTTGTGAAACATTGTGTGCTTGGACAGAATGGCAGGATAACATTTTAACAGCTGCTCCTGTCCTGAAAAAACTTGAAAGTGCCAACACCCCATCACTGACCCCCCCGCCCACTTCCAGTGTACGCTGTGCACAGCACTGCTGATGTACTGCTGGAGGGGTGGTGGTGGTGGTGTTTGGCCACACAGAGGCTTTGTCAGAGAAAGCTGATGTGACTTATGTGAGGGTCTGGGGGCATGAGAGAGAGGCTGACATTACACACTGTACAGTGTACCCACAGGCCCCGTGACCACAGAGGCTCTCTTTAGATTTGTGTTTCTCACCCTTATTCCCTTTTGGGAGGATTCCTACGGTTCTTTCCCACAGCCTCCATGTAAGGGTCTAGTTAGGAGAAAGACAGAGAGCGCTACATACAACTGTACCTCTCACCCAGTGAACTTTGACTGTGGAGATTTTTAATGAACTGCCACAAAAATGTTCTTCACTTTCACACATTTTTTCAACATGCATAAAAAAAGGGGTTTCTGTTTTTGGTAGAAATGACATCTTTTTAGTATACTTTACTTATATTTACATCCTTTGTAAACTGGCATGATATCCTTCATGTGAACTGACTGGAAATCTTCCAAGGAAACTCAATAGTTGGCACTGAAAACAAGAAGACTCATACATACATTTTATGAAATATTTGCAGCCAATACAAAAGCATGGCAGGAACAAGAGAGGAAGAATATTGTGTTGAAGAGGCCAAAGTTTCCTTTATGAGTCATAACATCAGATTCCAAAGGTGCTTCAGGGGCCTGGTACAGAATGTATTTCTTGTCCAACAAAGTCTGGGAAGTGTGAAAAGTCTGCTGACCTGAAAATGAACCGGGATTTTATCTGTGGCAACTAGTCACATTCTCCCTCTTTCACCACTGGTGGCCATGGATACAGTCGTCTTTGTTAGTTAGTGGCCATCAAAGACTTCAAAGACAGAGCTATGAACACTTCGGCTTTGCGACTGACCACTTGACCCTCGGATGCCACGCTTGTGGAAAGCTGTAATAGGAAATGAACTAAAGATTACTCCAACCAACTAAAGATTATCCCCTGACCATCAGTCAGGGGATAAAAAAGGTGGGTGCTCCACACCAGAGGATATTAGCCTTTGCAGCACAAAGAGAGAAGAATACACAGGCCATTCAGAGATAAATGCTAGGGTGGTGGTCCTTCAGATTCAATTAATACTGACTTTGGGTGGCATGGCTGCTACTTTGAAGAATTCAGGCTTTGGCTCTGTTATTTCTTGCGTTTGAAAAGGGCAGCAGTGACAAGGAATAAATAACAATAGGACTAAACAGCTCTGGTCAAAATGTCATCTTTAATGTCACCCCGGTCATTGACGCAATGGTGAGCATGCTTTGATTAGCAAGTCTTTCCCCTCTGCTACAGTCTTCACCTTTTGTGACCTTCATAGCCTCTGGGTGTAATTAGAGTGGATAGAGTTTGTGTGTTTCTTTTAAGGAGAGAAGAAAGCTTTATTACATCCATCACTGCAGTCAACATTTGCCAGAAACTGAGAAGGTTTACATTTGCTTGTGTATTGGTAGTAAAAGTAAAACTGTGTCATAGTGTATGACTAATGTGATGAAAAATAGACGCAGTGCCGAAGGAAAATTATTCTGTTTGAACAGTTTTATCAAAGCCAGATTACTGGCATGATCCCTAAATACAGATTTCCTCAAAGTCTGCCATTTTGCATCTTGCAGTGCCAAAGCAAATAGTACAGGAATAAGACACAGCAGATTTAGTGCTACTCAAATTTTATTGTGTTAAAATAGTCACTGCTCTTAATTTTTTTCAATAAAGTATAGTGACTAAGTTTAAGAAAGTCCTCATGATGAGATCAATTCTTTCATGCATTTACAACCTCAAATCATCCTTCCTGTATTTGAACGTGATATTATAATCACATACATTCCAATGAAATTACCATTTACAGTAGCTATTTTTGCAGTATCATATTCCACATTGAAATTCACAGCATACTAGTGTATGCATAGAGTTGTGCACATTCTCATGCTAACCTCGTTTTAATTTCAAACTTTCAGTTTTACAGCTCCTATTTGGACCAAGTGTTGCCTGCTGCACATTAAATCTTAGTGACAACTTCCTGTTTGCTTGAGGAAATCAATTGCAGCATCAGAAGCCAGTCTTGCATGTAGAGTAGACTCTCAACATATGGCAACAAAAGTATGTAGGCCCGATGTTTAAGGTAAAGGATCACTTTAACACCACTAGCCAAGTTAGGAACATTTAGTCTCCCCTTACGCACATAAAACAAACTGCCAAGAGAAAATCTGAAGAAAAGTCTCAAGGTGCCTACACATTTTCCATGAACAAAGGAAAAAAGCAGGAGAGCTGATGAATAATGTCTAATGCCCTCTTCCAATCCTGTAATCACTGTAAACACATGCATACAAAGATCATTTCCAGTGCACGGACCCTGGTGTTATAAGAACCAAATAAAGCAAACATGAACTTGAAATTCTACTCCTCAGATTTTTCCGCCATCGTGATTTGTTTGTGAACTTTGAGGGAGTAGACACGGCTAAGGAAGTATGTAAGTCGTTTGTGCTGCTGCAGAAATAGCCAGGGATGGATGTGCGTGTTTGAGACCAACCGAGGGAACCACAGTTAGTGTGCTGGCCGAACTGAGTGGATTCATGTGGACATGCCCTGCCGCAATAATGACTTCTTCACAGAGGGTTCTGTTTTCATTTAAGTCCCAAAATTAACATCCTTCTCAGACATCAAACTATATTGTTGGCTAGCCTCCACTGTATGCTCTTGTCTCTACTTTTCATGCTCTGTTTTTGTAGAACCCCCCTCTGCGATGACTCAGCTATTCATCGTCTACCAGCAAGAGAGTAAATTCACAAACAGGATGTCCAGTTGTCTTGGAGAGCTAACAATAACAAAATGACAACTTGATTTAGAGGAATCAAAGAACCTCCTCTGGGCACTGACAGATATATCCAATATATATCAAAGACTGAAATGAAATCAGATGCTGCTCATGTGATAACCACTTGGGTTATCATAAGTCTGTAAAGCATACTGTTGTTCATGTACTGAGGCATTGCATTTTTACTACTTTGTGCAACTGTCAAAGCTAATTATACAGAGCTCTTCACAGCTTACAGCACAGTTAACTGTGTAGAAGACATACAAACAAGAGCATGCACAGAAAGATGGAGTTTAGGATGGGAGCCAAACTTTGCAGGTGCACCAGCAGGGGAGGAGCTTAACAGCGGGGTGTCTGCTTGATTGGTTTGTTCATGAAACTAGCTCCAACTGTCCCTCTCTCCAAGGAAGAACAGGTAATATGTTAATCATTACTGCAGTTTCGAGGGGCTATTGTATATGATGTAACTGTGGACTGAGAAAACATAAAAAGAACAGAAGAGAAGAATTCTGTTTAAAGTTTATTGGATTACATTGCAACAAGCAACCTAGCTAAACTTGAATGTATCAGTGTGAAACAGCAGTGCTGTGTATGAATATTTTCACTCATTCACGCTTTAATAACAGCAATAACTGATTTTTTGGCCACTGTGGGACAATGGAAACAAGCTGTGAACACAACATTCACATAAGTCATCACTTTTTAAGTTGATATGGGGAACTTGTTAGCAAAAAGTTGACTATTTACACATTTTCTTTACAGTTACAGAGTAACATTAGCACTCATTTGGAGTCATGTTTCGGTCCATATGATGAAAGTAAGTGCAATATTTACTTTCGTTTTAGCTCTGTTTTTGGTCTCTCGCTTCTCTCACTAACATCGGAGGGAAATATCTGGGACTTTATCTGCTAAATGTTACACTATGTTCACTAGCTAGCTGCTAACTTTGTCTGTCTGCTGTTTGGTGCTATGTAGGCAGTGGTTTATCAGAGCTTTTTTAAAGCATTTTGAAAGCATCGGCCTGCTGCTGCTGGAAATATGGTTGATGAGAGGGGTGAGAGTTAATCAAAACAGTGTGTGTCGTAAAACTAAAACAAGCTAAAATATGCTAAAACACTTTGTAGAGCTAAAGGACTGCAGAGTTGTATGGTAATTCTCTGTGAGTCACTTTGGGCGACTCCTTTCACATTAGAAGTAGTCATTTGATAGGTTGTTAATATAAAAGTATTGATTAGAGTAGCTAATAAGTCAGCCATGGCGGTTGCCACATTTCACCCTAAGACCTAAGCACTGAACCTTCATAGACTTTAACTGACGTTATCTCAAAATACTACACTGTAGCTGTATGAGACAAGGGCAGTACTTTTTAGTGACCGGAGCGAAGGCATTTCTATGGTCACTAAAGTAAGGCTCACATTTTATATGTAGTTAAATATGAATGTTTGTTTTTCAATCTAAGTATATTAGCAAAAGCATATTGTTGATGATTATACATGTATACATTATACATGTCTAAACTTGCTCTTGACAACTCTTTTCATAGGTGTCTGGATTTCCCCTGTCATTCCTGTTCTTTAATGTAACAATGCTATGAATTGTGGGTAATTCTGTTAAGAGGGGTCTGCTGGATTGTAGACTTGTGGAAAGCATGCATAATGGAGGGAGCCCTCAAGCACTTACTGTACTGCTTTTACAGTGGGGTAAACCTAATCAGAAGGTGTCAAAGCCTGTGTGTCCATGTACTCACTCTACCGAGACCAGTTGACACTGCTCTGTGTGAAACTGAAGGGATGATTCTGTTAAAATCTCAGTGGAGTCTCTGGCTTTAGCCCAAGCACTGTCCCAATTGCATTCTTCCGGGGCAAGCTGTCCAATATTATCACTGCCTACTCCGACTGAGGCCCCTGAAGCCACAAAGGACTTGCTGTGTTGGCCTCTCCTCACCCTGGCCTCATCACATTTGCTGGAGGCCAACTTCAGAAGTGCATAATTATGCTGACGCCACTGCAATGAATGCACCTGCAACAGGTGTTTATGTCTTTAGTCTGTGAGGAACCTTCCTTTATTCTAAAAGACTTGGCAGTAGCAGATATTTATTATGCCTGTTGAAACCACATTTCATTTGAAAATCCAAAGGAGGACATATCTGTGGAAGTGCATCAGAAGGATTAGTTCCTTCCATTCCTTGAACTTCTCTGAAGACACTTAAAATAACTTAATGCATGCAAGTAAGCACATGCAGGGCCACACAAGCACACTGTACACATGATAGCTTGGTTAGGTTGAATTAATGATCTCCCTTGGCAGATGTACAGTAAATGTATGAGGGGAGTGCCACGACTAAACCTGTGGCGTCAGTCTTCACAGGAAAGCCACACAGTTCCACGTCAGGGAATCTGCAGGTGTGTAATCTAAAATCTTAGACATAAAAAAAGTGGAAGGAGTATCTCTGTCTCTGTGTGTGGGGGTGGGGTGGGGGGGGCTCTGCAGTGTAAAATTTCTGTGTGGAGGATTAGGGTTGTTTGAGGGGAGATAAGACACAGAGGGATCACAGCACTGTTAAATGTATCTGCCAGAGCAGCACAAGAGCAGCATTCACGAAGAGACTCTGCCAACATTCCTGGGGATCAACACCAACTGAAGACTCCCACCCCTCTGCCCTGCTGCCAAAACTTAAAGAATACCTGATGAGGAAAGCTCACTGTAGCCTCTCACACACCACCAAACCATGTAGAAATTGAGTACTTTTTATTCCTGAATGGTATTTAGTTCTTTAATTGAGACACTTATCAAAGTAAGAATTAATTTATTCAAAAGAAAATTGCAGTTTGTCCACATATACGACATTATTTGCCCCTCTAGTTTCAACCATAAGAGTTGTAGTATAGTGCCACAATATGTCAGATATATATTTTATAGTTGAAGGCATGCTGATTTATTTTGATGTGGCTTAAAGAATGAAGTTATACATACAGTACACACACACACACATATATATATATTTGAGGATAGCTCTCTAGTGATTGATATGATATGTCTTTTTGTCCTCAGAGCACCATGTCAGTACAACTCAGGAAACACAACCTGACCATTTCAAGGCTCCAAATACCCAGTGGTGAAATAAGATCTAAGTAGTAATACCATGATGTAGAAATACTCTGTTACAAGTCCTGCATTCAAAATTTCACTTAGAAAAAAATCCAAAAGTATTTGCATCAAAATATAAAAGTACCAAAAGCAAAGGTACTCATTATGCAAAATGACCCATTTCAGTATAATGTATTTTATATAGTTGGATCATAATTATTGATGCATTAATGTGTACATTACTTTAATGTCACCACTGGTAAAGATGGGGCTAATTTTAATTACCTTATATACTGCTGGGTAGCTTGTGAATTTCTCCCAGGAGATCAATAAAGTCTTATCTTAACCTATAATAATACATCATAATTTATTTGTTGGTTATTCCTTATATTTTATGTTATTAATCTGAACCAGCAAAGTAACTACAAAGTGGAGTAAAAAGTACAATATTTGCCGCTGAATTGTAGTGGAGTAGAAGTATGAAGTAGCAGAAAATGAAAATACTAGTACCTCAAAATTGTACTAAAGTACAGTACTTGAGTAAATGTACTTGCTTTACCACAGCAAATAACCTCTAAAATCAGAAACATCCTCCCTTTCATGGAGAATGATGATGACCATGAGCCTTAAGAGGCTCTCTGGGGATACAGTCCTGATTTGTTACACATGACTGAGTGTTGTGATGAATCAGAGGACTTCTAGGACTACCAGCATGAGTTCCGCTCATTAAAGGATTTCTAAAATTACGACGACATCTAGTGGTTAAAATCAGAAGTCCCAAATGAAAATTTCTGTCTCCTGATCTTCGCTCTCACACACATGCATTTTATCTGACATGCACTGAATACAGCCAGTATTTTATGATCCAGAATGAGAGGGAACCAGTGAGAGTATTATTAACCTATATGAGGCTCCCAGCTGCACAGAGACGTTAAAGCAGCAGAGCACTGTCAGGACGCCATGTAGTGAGTGCAGGCGCTGGCTAGAGGGGATGATGTCTGCATTAGATGACAAGGTCCACACCTGAGCCAGCACACAACTCAATACCCTTCAGTCATCATTGGGCTTCTAATTTAAAATGTATCGACTAGCATTCAGTAGAGTACAAGCACTCACAGACACTCATGTCCTCCAGCTATGAGAAATCCTTGTCTAATCTACTATCATAGCAGCTCTCTGAGAAGATTGTAAAATGATTGTGTCACAGCGAGTCCTCTGGCCCTCTGATCTCACACTGGACATAATAAACACTCCTGTTTCTCATTGTTTGTATGTGGTCTTTCTCCAGGGTTACTTTGGCGTGACAGGATGTGTTTGATCTCCAGGTAGCTGCTGCAGAGGGGAGGTAATACATTAAAAGGTCGAGGAAAGACAGAGAGACAGTACTGAGGGTAGGAACAAGATTGATCGGGCAGATGATGACATTGTTGGGAAGATGAAGTGTAGACAAACAGGTCAGTGTCAGCCTGTGGCATTTCTTTACACTAAATACACCTGCTGCTCGAAAGCCTAGAAACAACAGGTGCATGAATTGTTCCACTTCAGTTCATTTAGAAATATTTCAAACTATTATTCATATATCTATGCTACATATTATTTAAATGCTTCATGCTCATGCCAGTGAAGGTACCAAGTTCAAATTTAAATACAATCTTTATTCAAGGTCATAGACATCTCCCAAAGGTATAATCCAATAAACAGCAACACAGGCAGTTACAATTCAAGGACAAATAATTCACTTTTACAATAACAAATCCAAGGTGCTTTGCCTCTTGAAGATACGTTTCACCAGCTGTTGCCTTTAAATTTAGATGGCAGACGACATACCAAATACTCAATTCAACAATATTTCTATATTAGTACCTTAAATAAAATATGTCCATGTCAGCACTGACTGGACGTGAAACTAAATTGTGATGATATTCTCTTAATTCACAGTCAGATATCCTTTGCCATGTTCTCCAAACTGGATACTGAGGCCTTTCAACTTATGGCCAGCAAAACTACAGTCTTTTATGAAATGCACTTTGTCGAACATAAATACTAGGATAATACTATTGACATCACTGAACATTTTAAGATTAAAATACTTTCTTTGAATTTGAAAATCACCAGAATAAATCAATTTACTCAACTAATACTGACCATATTGCCTGTCTAAGGGCAACATAAGGACAACTACAATACCGTGACGGAACATAGACAATTGTATTTAATGGGAAAAAACACTGTGCTTTCCTCACATATAGAATTTGGAAAAAGATTCTTTTTCATTTAAAACTGTCCCTGTTGTATTTCATTTATTGTGACCCTATTATAAATTGTATTATATAATATTAGTTTTATTTGAAAATCTCAAAGTGAGTTTGAATTTTTTTGTGTAAACATCTGGCCAGAATACCTGGTTTTAAAGTAAAGAAAATATAACCGCCTCACTCAAAAATTAAGAATATTTCAGTCAATAGACCCATTAACTATTTATATATCATACTTTAATATATCTTTATAATGGCAGGTATTGGTTAGGTAATGAAAGAGTAACAATGCTAACACAAATTCTGCCTGCAATATCTTAAAAACAAAAATAAAACATAAAGGTGAGTGCTGGTCAGATGCACTGAAAAGATTCCTCGCTCCTGTTGAGTAAGGCAGGCTTCTTGAACACCTGAACAATCCCTGTAATGCAGCACACTCGCCAGGCATAGATATGGTTTTTGCGTGCTTTATCCTCACAACTCCACAGGGTAACGACAAAGCACTACACAAGCAGCTACTGTTAAGTTACATCACTATCAAAATGCTGTCGGTGTGAACATTTTGGTGCTAAGTTCTCGGTACTTGCTACAGTGTTTTTCAGTGAGTACTACACATCTGTTACTATTTTGTGATCCTATTGTCTTGTCATTAAGGTGTCCATCTACAATAAAAGTGCCAAATTTAAATTGCTAACATTCATTAACAGCTCTTAAAGGCCTGATTTGTGTAGACTAAAGAAAAAATACACATGCAAACAGAAACTCAACATCATGACACCTGTTTTTTTTTTTTCAGAGGAGTGTACGTTGCCTGCATTTTTTCAAATGCCTAAACTGCCTTGTCTTATTATATGTTTACCAACTGCAAACTTTAAGCTACATTTGTGACAGTAAGGGCCAGTTTCCTAGACAGTAACTATGCCTAAATTATATCCTACATATACTAAAGTGGCCTTTTCAACCAGAAATGGTTTAGAACATTTAACTCAGTCTTGTATTAACTGGGCCAATTTTCTGAAGGAAGATTAAAGTTCCTCCAGGACTATGGGGACTCAAACCTCTAGTCTGAAAGGTCAGATTGTCAGTCAGTAGAGAAATTTGGACTATTCCAATGAAGACCCATAAGTAATTTTTATGCCTCCATTGTCTCATCTGTTTTTATGCTTTCGGTTCCACTATATTATGGGATTTTTGCGACCAGTTTAAGCTTTCATGAGCACATTAAGTCCAGCTCTAACGAGGACGACACAGGTGATTGATATTAACCTCGTTCGTGAGTGACGTGCCCTCTCACTAGAGGACTTACACAGCCGACTGAAATTAAGCTTGTTAGTCCAGGTCTTTGTATTTAAGAACTAAAAATTGTTTTAGAAAGTCACTTTTTAAGACATGACTAACTATTCTAGATTTAAACTGAATCCTGGTTGAATTCAAACCCTGTCCAGGAAACTGGACCTTTAGACTTGCTACGATAATATTAGCTTGCTAAGTCATCGCTACTAGAGTAAAATCTAGGCTACTCCATTATTAAGCTGTTACCAGAATTTGTGCTTTTTTGAGTTGTTTAGTAATGTTTTAATTGCATAACACATACATATTCTCCACAAGATGATAGTTGGATTCCAGGTTGTAGTCTGATCCTTATTTTGTCTGCAAAATATTAAGATCCTAACCTTTCAGTCACAGACAAGAGACATAGCTTTGGGGTAGCCTACTGGTGAGAGCTGGTGTTGAATTATACCCGTCAGGCCAATGAGAGCTGCTGCAGGCATCGAGGTCTTGCCTTACCCCTCAAGTATAATAATGCCACTGCACAGGTTCATTATGCCTTTCCTTTTTCTTTACCTCAAGAGCTTAGACTGAGACACAAACTCAAATTTTGGTCCTTGGTGAAAGCCTGTGATGAGCCTGCATTGATTTAAAGGTGGCTGTTTCCAGAACTTTCAGAACGCTACATGAGCTCATTGACAGCAATTAGCTGAGTTTCTCCTAATAAATGTTTTTGAAGCTCTACCATCTGGACATAAGGCCACCCACTGTGCAACACATTGTGTTATCTTTGGTGACGTCAGGGTGTATTATCAGGCATCAGGGTCTCCTAGTGTATCCCCATAACCATAAGTATGAATGGTTCTGAATATAGCTTCTGCTCCCTGTGGAGGAGTAAGCAATGTACAAAAGTGATTAATCATTTCACAAATTAAGTATCAATTTCAACTCTTGAAATGAATGAAAAACATAAAAAATGTGTTTGGTTGGACTGTGTTCTTGTTTACAGAGAAGGCCTAGTTAAAGTTGACAAAATTGAATTTTTTTTCAAGATTAAATAGCTGAAACTTGAAATAGTACCTTAAGTAAAACTAACATTAAAAAGTAAATAACCTTGTTGGAAATGACTTTAATGCCGGCAGGCAACTCTTTAAAGGAAAAACTGAAGTGTAAAAATGACACATTGCGTTTTTATGCGGGTGATGTGCAGGACTTTTTCTTGGCTGGGTGCAGTCACTTCTAGTCCATGGGCTAGCTCCCAAAGTGACACTTTTCAGTGCACTTAGGGTTACAAAATCTATGACATTATTACACCTCGTTTTTTGTTTGGCTTAAATAAATGAGATATAACGTATTAATGAGTGAGCTTTAGAGGTGCTGGTAGCTGCATTGTGTTACCTTTGGACAGAGCCAGGCTAGCTGTTTCCAGTCTTGGTGCTAAGCTAAGCTAACCAGCAGCTGGCGGGCGCTTCCTATTTACTGTACAGACATGAGAGTGGTATCAATCTTCTCATGATGACACCCAGACATGCCTAATGGTGCTCCTGCAACGCTGTATGATTAAGTTTCAGTTGCTAACGACAACACTGATTCAGATTGAATGAAGCAGTACAAATGTCAGTTATTTTCTCACCAGTTCTCTAAATGAACCTGGTCATTGTTAAACACATTTTCCTCTTTTACATGACAGATGAATTTGTTTCTGTCAATGTGCTGAGTTCGTACAACTTTAAATTAGTGCGCTGTTGCCAGCAAAACTGTCACAGATTTATGCAGAAATGCTGACTCACTGGTGTCTGGCAGCAAGATGGAACTGAGTTAAAAGAATTGGTTTTCCACCACAAGGTTTTTGGCCTCTTCAATGACCCATCATAAGCTTTGTGAAGAGCAATCTGAAAACTCGAATGAACCTGAGCTGTGGTGTGTGCCTCAGGGAGTGTTAGGCCTCCCTGCTGCTGATCCGTCTGACTGGCCTTAAAACACCAAGTCCCAGAAAGTGCAATTCCCCAAAGCTATGTCTTGTCTCTTCATGATATCCTTCATGACACTGGTATTTGTATTTATATCTCTGTGTTAGTAAGCCACTGTATGATCAGGAAAATCAATGTGGGTTCAAGCTTTCACATCGTAAATAGGCTTTCATGCAGTTTATCTCCACAATGTCCATGGAGAACGTGAAAAGTCTCGATACCTGTTAAACTCCCCTACACTTAATGAGCATATCTGAGGTATAGATTTAGACTCTGACTGAATACTATTGGATATGTAAGCTACTTCCACAAAATAGTTCTGAAATGTTAAATCTATCATATCAAAGATCATACAACAAAGATAACAATTACCTCATTACAAAAAATATAGACTAGTGACATTTAGAATCAACTATCCATTAAATTCTAAAATATAGTTTAACTGAGACAGCATAGGGTTGCACAGTGACAGGATGTTCATCTCCCAGTTAGAAAACAGCGATAAGCTTCACTGTTTTCCTGTTTTTCTTTTAATTTTGGTATAATTACTGAACAAACAATAACATTGGAAAAAATTCAAATATTGTAAACATTGTACCAGTACAAAAGCACATATCGCAAGACGTGGTCAGAAAACACCAATACAGGCAGCGCTGACAGCTTTTACTCCTCCTCCATTGACTTCTCAATCTCCTTCAGCCTGCGGACAAACTCCTGAGCCTCCCTGTCTCCGATGCGAGCGTCCAGCATCCTCATGATTGGCTTCTCTGGAGGGGAGAGCAAACAGATGAGAGTAGTTTCTACACCTGACACAAATATCACTAGATTGAATGGCTTTTCATGTTGTATTGGAGAAGTAATTGGAAATCCAGACCTACACCCCCTGGTCTCCCAAGAAGCCAATATTATGTTTGTGTAAAACAAAACAAAAAAAAAACTTGATACACCCTGGAGCTATATGTACCGCTGGGTTTACTGCGAGACAGGTGGAGAATGACAGGCTGGACGCTCTTGCCGGCTGCTGAGGCGTTCGGCCTCCCTGGCCAGCAGAAGTCGCTGAGAGGAGCCACGGCTTCACCGGCGAAGTCGTTGGTGGAAAGCCAGTCATAGTCCATCACAGTGAAGGTCAAACAGGCAAACCTATGTCTGTACTGTTCAGGACTGACGTGGCTGGAAGACACAGGAACCAAACAAATCAGGCACAGGAAATGCACAAATAAGAAGAGGGTGAGAGGGAAACGGTACTCACAAGGAAAAGAGTTCGTCGAATACTGGGTGCAGTGTCTTAAGTTTCACTTGTGTGCGTTGACTCTTGGCCATGGGGAACAGGTGGTGAGGACAGAGCTCCACTATGACAAATGGGTCGCTCAGACCTGAGGAGGACCAAAAATGTGAGTGAAAACTCTAAAACAACAACCTGTATTTTATTCTAAACTGTTACAGTTTTACCGTTGGCATCCAGTGCAATGATATCTGCCGCGTGCAGAATCTCCACCGTCAGTCTCTGCTCTGGAGCGTCGTAGTAGCACTTCACACTGATCCGACCAAAACGGGTATGTTTGAGTGTTTTCTGAAACATTTAACACGGTTTTTCTCACTTAGGATTATTATAATCAGCATGTAAAGGCGCAGCAACATTGAAGTTATGTTACAATATGATGTAAAAACACAACTCATTTTGAGTTTTCCAGCAGAAAAAGGTGAAGGAATTATTCCTTAAAAGAATGATTTTTATCACTGCTCAAAAACAAACAAAAACATGTTCAGCATATATCAGTTTACATGCTGCATCACCTGACAGCATTCAATCAGAGGTAAAACAACACAAGACAGAATGTTGTGCTGTCCAATCAATACACCTCTGTTCACATGAAATTGGCAGCCTGGTAAGTTAAAATATACCTGTTGGGAAATCTTCTCCAGATAGTACTGTTCAATCAGCTCAAAGGAGGAACATTTATTCAGCCTGAGCTCCTCATCCACGACCTAAAGCAGCACAATCAGAAAGGGACAAAGATAAATTACACTTTATCCCGGAAGACATAAATACTAAACAAAATGGCAAGATGTCCTACCTTGTAGTCTCCACTCTTCATGTCTTCCAGGGAAATACCCTTTCCCTTGGCATGGAAGAACTGCAACAGGGTCTAAAGCATTCAAGTAATAAAAAAATTAAATATATAATTTGCGAGCTAATTTTGAGTAGTCTCAGCACAGTAGAGAGATGTGTTGTTCACACAAACAGCATGAAACCTCTGGCAGGCAAACACAATATCTGCCTGCCAAACTCAAAACTCAGCCCACTCACGTAGCATGCCGTGACTTTTCAGGCAAATCTGTCACGTTCCCCGCCAGCTGGTTAAACTGGCATTCGAATATACAGTAGCTCCCACATTGTCATTCATGAGGGAACTCAATGGCTACCTAGTGACTTCATAAATGTCTAATATATGCTAATGATTGCACACCAGCAGGCATACAGAGCTAATTAAAGGATGATAGTAACAGTAAAGATGATAATCTTTACAGAGTTGACAGAGTTGTCTTTTTAACCCTTATCCTACCAACATATTTAACAAACAAGGACTACTGACTGGGGTCCCCGGGGACGCCAAGAATAAACTACTGTAAGAAACAACCATCATAGCAAAATGTTAATGTAATCTGAAAAACCCCCAAAACAGATTATTATTATTCTAGGAAAGTTACAGTTAATTTGCGTATTGTGTAATTTCTGACTTTGAACATCATCTTACCTTAGGAAGAGCAGTATTTAGGGTTGTCGATAGAGCACATGAGGAAATCTGTGTCTGTCTCCTTCAAAATGACTGACCGAGTGCCCCCCCCCCACCGATAGTGTGTGATACTTTAAATTAGGACCCATGGCAAACATAAAATCAATAAATAGCTCCATCTATTAAAACTGCATAGGTGAAATTAGGTGCTTTTGACTGGGGTCCCCCAGGACCCCAATACATTGGGTTTTTTTTTTTTTAAAACAATGACATGAAGTCATTAGGTACAAATTCTTTGACAAAGTCATGAAATTTGGAATGAGAGAATAATGCGCCTGTGAGATATGACAAAAAGTATACCTCTGGGGTCTGCAGGTACCCCAGTAAGTTAAGCAGACTACTCTTCTTAGTGCCAGAGTGGAAATAGCTATAAAGAGTAATCACTGACCTCCATTGTGTACTGGAAGCGGTTGTAGAACTCCACCTGAACACCCCTGTTTTCTGCGATTGCATCCAGGATCATCCGCAGCAGCAGCTCCCACATGCTTTGGAGAACTCTACGAGGCAGCAGACACAATGAGACACCCACACGTTTGCTTCTAATTACACCCCTGTACTCTCAATTAGCCTCATGTATGTTTTCACAGATAATAGCTTGACAATGATAAGTTGTAACACAAAACATGTCTGAGGGGTATTATTATTATTGCAAAGCTTACATTCATACACAGTCGCAGCATCTTATTTGCTGAACTGTCACAGTTTTCACCTGGTACTATAAAGTAAATGAAATCTTATTTCGAGAAGAGGAAACAGTGAGTATGGTTATGTAACTTGATATACGGATATGTCTGTTATGAAGTTACAAAAGTCAGTTTTGGGTGTGCTGGCATTCGTCCTGGTTTACAAGTGAAATGTATGCTGATGATGCAGTGTTTTGTGTGTATGCAAAAAATAGGAACATAGTGGCTTTAATGGTTTGTTTGCAAGACTTGCTGTATATGTACCTGCTTTAAATAATCTTGTATTACGCGCTACATGTTGCCTGTTGTGAGTTTATGTTGTGAATTCTGTCGTGTTTGTGTTTCATAATTTTGTTCTGAATGTTGTCTTTAAAATTTTATCATTAGCTGCACAGGCACACCAGATGGAAATGAGCAGTTAGGCAGAATGTGGCACAACTGTAACTTGTATTTATAATGAGGAGAGGGGAGGAGAAAGTAATTACCTAGTCAGATTCTCCTTCACTAGATTTTCAGTGAGGATGACCATAGTGTCTTGTAGGTACTTCATAAGAGGGGACACAGCCTGGAGGAATGGCACATTAACACACATTACATAAGTACTATGGCTGCAAACACCACTGATACAAGAATGAATGCTGTAGAAAACCAGTTCTAGGCCTTACATCGTCATTGTTGATGGAATCTGGAGACAGGCTGATGTGCTGGATGTACCTCCGCAGCTCAGGCAGCATCTGCACAGAAATATTCTGTCATGCTTGTGCATGCAGGTGCACATGTATACAAGTATGTGCATAATTCATATACAGGTACAAAAAGTAGCACACGTTTGCAGTGTGTTACTTTTGCAGTATATATATTTTGAATAATTACAGACCGATCTCTAATCTTATCTTATTAGAAGAATTATTGAGAAAGCTGTTGTTATTCAACAAATGTAAATGGCCTTTTGGACAAATTTTAATCTGGCGTCAGGCAACATCACATCACAGCACTGAAAACGCACTGATAAAGGTGTTAAATGATATTCGTCTGAATACTGACTCAGGTAAAACATAAGTTTTAGTGCTACTTGATTTAAGCGCAGCCTTTGATACTGTGGACCATGAAATACTTCTAAACAGACTGGAATTGTGGGTGGGCTTATCTGGCACAGTCCTCAGTTGGTTCAGATCATATCTCGAAGGCAGAGGCTATGTTGTTGCCACTGGTGATCACTAGGTCAAATCATACATGACAATAACATTGCTTATCACAGCTATGCAGATGACACTCAGATTTGCTTAGCTCTTTCACCAAGTGACTATGGTCCCCTAGACTCTCTCTATCAATGCTTAGAGCAAGTAAATAGTTGGATGCAATTAAATTTCCTTCAATTAAATAAAGATAAGACAGAAATCATTGTATTTGGCAACAAGGAGGAAAGAATAAAAGTTATTGCTCAGCATGATTCCAGAGCTATAAAGACAAAAACCCAAGTTAGAAAACTTGGTGTTTTAATAGACTCAGATCTGAGCTTCAGCAGCCACATCAAGGCAACAACTAAATCAGCTTTTTTAATTATCTCAAACAAATAGCAAGGCTTAGAGGTCTCGTGTTCAGACAAGACTTAGAGTTCTAACGAGAACCAAGAGAACAGAGCACATTACTCCTGTCCTTAAATCATTACACTGGCTTCCTGTTACTTATAGCATAGATTTTAAAGCGCTGCTGCTAGTTTATAAATCACTCAATAATCTTGGGCCAAAATACATCTCTGATGTCCTTGAAGAATATAAACCCAGTAGGGCACTTAGATCTTTAGGAAGCAGTCAGCTGGTTGTTCCTCGAGTCAGAACCAAACAGGGTGAAGCGGCTTTTAGCTACTATGCTGCACACAGATGGAACCAACTTCTCAAATGCGCCCCAACTTTAGCCACTTTCAAAACGAAATTAAAAACTCTGCTGTTCTCCTGTGTATTTGCATGACTGGTTTCTCTAATTCACTTTGTTTTCCTTTGTTGTATTGGCAACTAACATCTTTTTACTGCACTGTAACTGTATTTCATTTGATTTTATGTATCTCATTTGATTTTATCTCATTTTAAAATGTCATTTTATTTTATCTTAATTGATTTTATTATTGTTTTGAATGTCATTCTAATGTTTTTCTTTGCCTATATAAAGCACTTTGAATTGCCTCTGTGTTTGAAATGTGCTATATAAATAAAGCTGCCTCGCCTATATATACATAAAATGGTGCAGTGTATTTTTGCCCCATGCAAAACACCCAAGTACATAATGTGTCCTCTGCACTCCATAAAAGCAACAATGGGTCATAAGAAAGGACTTATTAGGACATATTGACTCCCATCATGGCCACACTGGATGCAAACTTCACAAAAATTCAAAGTTACTCATGAGCTCTAATTCAGGTTTAGTAGAAGTTACACAGGAGTGTTTTAATAGTATAGTAAAAACAGTAAAATAGTAAATAGTAAAGAACAGACTTGTATTTAGTGATCGACATGCATCTTTTTTTAAACATATTTCATTCAATCACTGCTTGTAGAAACCTCACTCTGGTCAGGTTAATCCATTGCCTTTAGACAGTGGAGTTACAAGGTTTTTACTTGCAGTGACAAATTGCTATTTATGTGTAGTAAGTGCTCTGTGTACGGCACCTTGTCGGTGAGCAGTGTGATGAGACGTTTGGCTTCTCTCTGCAGGTCCAGGTCCATATTATACAGCTGCCCATTGAGAGCCTTGTAAACCTGGTCCTTCCCCTCCACCCCACAGGACTCCTCCATGGCCTGCTCCACCCCTTGCCAGTCCAGTTCACGGGGCAGGTGACCCAGGAAAATGCGCACATGCTCCGTGTTGTTCAGGGTGATGCACAGCTAGCAGAAAGCAAGGAGGAGCAGAAGAGGAGAAACAGAGGGTAGAGGTGGAGAAAAAAAGAAGGAAAAGAAGCAGGGCTACAGAGAAGTGGAGGGATGGGATGCAAGTGTAAATGATTGACGACGACAAGAGTCAACTGCTTTTTTTTTGTGTGTAAACATATCTGATCTCCTGCTAAGCCCTTTGTGTTGCCAGGGAGAACACTTGCTGACATTTACTTCCCACATCACTGTGTGCCCTCCCCCAGTTCTGTCTTACTACAGGCGTTACCTGCACTGTGAAGCTCTTGTGGTCTCGAACAAGCTGGTTCCTCTCAATCTTGCGTGTTATCATCTCTGAGTAGCACACAGCCTCGCTGCAGAAATTCTGTGGCAGATAAAATACCAGTACTGTTATTACACTTAAATTCTTGGTTTTGGATCTTTTATGAATCCTGTGTGTATGTATGTGAGTGCTTAGAGTCATGGTTTTAAGTGTGCAGGATGTAGGCTACATGAGTGTGGCAACACTGGAAGTCGCACTCACGTCTGTCAAACGAGTGATGAAGATGAAGGCCCCCGCAGAGTCTGGCCAGGCAAGCTGGAGCCAGATCTCGCATACCTGGCTGAAGCATGTTGTCACTTCCACTGCTGAGGAGCTGTGTTTGGCCTGCTGCAGAGGCTCGAGCTGCGCACAAAACACATAAAATCACAACATGTAACATGCATAGTGCATAGTGTTTGATTAAAACAGGGAACATGTTTTTCAGGAAAATGTAATGACTATGCAATTTATTTTTTTATCTATTTTTTCTTAAAAGTTTAGTAATACTATATTCCAACCCCATATTTAGCATTTGTAAGAATTATGTAAACAGTTAATAAATGTTTTATAACTCACAATAACACACCATACCATGGTTGTAAGCAGCTATAAAGACCATCTTTTGAGTGTTTATTTATGCATTTGTCAACAACTATACTTCCTTCTATGAAGCAGCCATAACTGATGTATAAAGAGTTAATGAATGCTTGATAGCACAGTTTAACATAGTTGTAATCATATACTATGATATGCCTGTAGTAGTATTAAACACATTTATAGTAATCGTTTTAACCTGCCTGTGGATGATTTGTGCATGTGTATAAACTGTTAATAAATACTTCGTAACATGCTGTGGAGTTGTTATAAAACATTTACAACCATTTTAATCATTGTATTAAGAGTTAATTAATGATTTACGACACATAGTAAATCCTTTACAACACACTGTATAATTGTTATAAGCCAACATATAAATATCTGTATGAATTAAAAAAAACAAAAACAAAAAATGAACAAACCAAGAAAAACTTAAAACCTATATATGGATATTATAAAGAATTTTACATTCTACCTACAAAGGATTTGTATGTGTATATGGTGGTAAATTAATAAGATATGATAGATATCTTTTATTTACATATATTTATATACAAATCAAAATCAAATACAATAAACTTACAAAGTGCCCTCATCTGTTTACAACTACATTATAGTGTGTTACAGTGTGATATGAATGTGTATTAAATGTTTGTATACTGATTAATAAAATAAAAGCTAAAATAAAATGTTAACTACAGTAGAAATTCCAATAGAGCATCATTAATACATTATCTAATAACCTGAATGCAATCCAGCTCATACCTGTGTGCCGCCACAGACCAACTTTGTTTTCATTGTATGATTTACATAATTTCAAGGGCAGAAGCCGCTCACCTTGTCTGTGTCAACGGCTTTACGAATCCTGTCACAGGATCTGTCATGAACAATCTGCAGCCACTTATGTATCGAGGACTTGAACCAGTTATGAAAGCCTGTCAAGGCCAACATTTTAGCATCCCTGTTAAAGAAGAACATAAGTCCTTTTAATAAATTCAAAGCTGAAAGAAAAGCTTGAACTCTCAGCTCCTCGCTGACATTTCAAACAAACCAGTCACAGCCTTTTATGCTGCTATATGAATAGTCATTAGAGTCGAACTCATAACCAACTTGAGAGGAAGAAACTCCCGAAAGCCTTTGAGGATTTTCAAGGACATGAAGAGCTCAAAGATGGTCTCTCCCATTGTCTGAGTCAGTCTGGAGCTCTCCTGCTCCAGAGTCCCACAAACCCGCTCCATCGCTACATTTACATCATCAGCTACCTGAAGGATGAAATAATTTGACTGTGCTCAAGTACCAGTGTCAAAGTCAGCAACAACAATATTGTATTACTAAAAAAACAAAAACAATTACAATTTCTTTTTTACATCATTTTCAATGACATACCTGTTTCTCCAACTGCCTGTATGATATGCTGAAGAAATCTACTTTCACTGCACTGTGAGAACAAACAAACAAAGGATGATATGAAATCAGTCTAATGATAAATCAATGTTTCTGTGCCAGGTAGCATAACATTTCTACACTGAGATGCACAGCACTGATATTCACCTGTAGAAGAGTTTGTTGTACGTGTTCTGGGCTCTCTGTACGTCTGCACACACAGCATCAACCACCTGAACCAGCTTCTTCAGCTGCTCCTCCAGAGTCTACATCGTCAGTACACAATGAACAACATCCTGGATATCAGTTCTTATGCCACAGTCAGTAAAATTACAAGATGTAATGATTTCTATCATTAGGACTTATAAATCATATTAATTAGTATAAACTTACCCCGTCCTCTGGTTTATATCGTGCAATTAAGCTCTCGTACCACTCTGCAGTCCCTTTCTGTTGAAATAATTACACAAATTAAGGCGAATACATGCTGGTTATTTAAAGGTGCCCTGTGGAGTATTCAGTGTTGTTTACATTCAGATTTTCTCACTAAAACACAATGTATGTATTCTTAAAGCTTATAGTGTTGAATACATTTACTACTACATACAAAGCTTAATTTACAACCAGTCTCTTTCTGGTCTTCTTTTCCTCTTTTCTTGGTAGTTTGCTGCTTTAACACCAACAATAACACCAACAGCTATAGGCCTACAGTACATTACTGCTCTCTGTAAATGGCAGAAAAGTGCATCATGTCAGCCCTGTCTTTATGATGTACATGCGTGTCCTTGTGCGCATGCTGCTTTCCTGCATTACAAACTATAAGGGGACCTGCTCATCAAGACATTCATCTACAATACAGCTCCTCTAGTGGTCAAAAACTCCACGGGGTACCTTTAAGTGAACTTACTGTAAAATAAACGTTTTTTATTTAAATATTTTTTTATTGCACTTTCATTGTTACCTTGATAGCAGTAGTGATGTCCAAATGCAGTTCATTTCGAAGAGGACATACAGTCTTAAACGCCCGCATGTTTTGCATGTAGCCAATCCCCCTGGCATACATAGACAGGGACAAGCCAATTACAATACAAGACTGCTTTCAGGTCACGTAAAATGCTGGTTTCACATCATCCACTAACATATTGTTCTGAGAATTAAATAAGCACAAAATACTTTCCACTCTAATTGTATGCAGGATCCTGCATCATCTCTGCAGGAGAGGAGAGACACAACTTTAACTCTTAAGTGAGTCAGTCTGTCTGTGTGTGTGTGTGTGCGTGCGTGTGTGTGTGTGTGTGTGTGTGTGTGAAGTGTAGAAAAGATCGCGAGGTGTTGATCACTGGGCAGACCTGGACATCTTACTGGGGATGTTAAACGGTCTCCTCCAAATTAGTGCGACACAGCAACATAAATTCAATAAATAGCTGATTTTACTGGCTGGCATTTATGTGGAACAGACTCCCTAATTTGGCGCATTTCCCTGCTCTTACTTCCTTCTTTTGTGTGATGGTATCTCGAAGCTAAAGCAAAAGGAGGGTGATTTCAGTAGATCTGTCCAAGACTTTGAATCAGAGCAGAATACTGCAATACTGACCAGATTGCCATCAAATTTAGTACAGATATCCATGGCCTTCCATGGATTGTTTCTCATGATTTTATGGACACCCCTTGGCCAACACATTGGTCTGACAATCTGTCTCAAAATTAATGCCTTGATTTCCATGAAGCTCACTGTGGATTTTCATGTTCTCAAAAGGATGAATCTTATGATTTGGTGATTTCCTCAAGCTAAAAGTTCCACATGTACAAAAGCAATATTAAAATCTATAATCTAAATATATAATCTTTATTCTTGAAATTTGCTGAGCATGTTCATGCATAATATCATATAGGGAATAATACAAGCTACGTGAGGTAAACATATGCAAGTTATTACTTATAACCACAATGTGTTTGCACAAATAGCTATTTTTCAGGTTTTATACAACTAAATTTGTGGTCAGGAGCAAATGTTTAATCGTTTTTTTGAAATGAGTAATGAGCAATGGTTAAGATCTTTCTGTTCGAGTAAGGAGCCAACACTGCTTCCTCCACAGAGTATGGCTGACTGGTTGAAGTCTCTCTGATTCTGTTGGGGTGAGATGTTGAGCGTGTTCCTGGTTATGGCAGCACAGGCGAGTGCGTGATGTGATGTGATGGCAGTGTGATTTTACCTCAGCATGAGCTCGTAGCGTGTAATGGCAGCAGCGCTGGTGCAGGGGAAAACCTGACGCATGTTCTTCATCAGGCACAGGCAGTGCTCTGTGTACAGCCTGAAGCTGTCTGACAGCTGCCTCTCCTGGACACAGGAAGGGCCCTCAGTTATAGCTTCAAGTACACTGGCTGTGAGACATTTTTGGCTTAACCAAAAACCCTGATGAATGTCAGTGAAGAGCTGAGCTAATGAGGTGACTGTTTCCAGATGATGAAAGTTTTTTTTCCTACTGAGAGGCTGATGGCGGAGAACCTACCAGGTCACCCCTCACAGCGGCGGGGTCCCACTCTGCGTCGATGGTCCTCAGGAGGCGCAGCAGCAGGGAGTAGCACACCCTCTGGGTCCGATGGTGGCTGCTGTAGCACTGCCAGCGACTGTGTTAAAAACCAAACATGCATATTTACATGATGCTAAAACTTTCATATTTGATTTGATCAACTGTGTCCATTAATACTCACATAATGGCCTGTTGGAGAGGTGAGAGATCGGTTTGCACAGCATGGTGAGTCAGTACAGTCCAAGCCGGGGGACAAACCTGCCCGTTCCAGTTGTAAGGCTCTCTCTAGAATTATATGTGGTAGATTACCATGTCATTTCAATCACACTTTGACAAGTGTAAGAAGAATCTGTATGTACTCATCAAAAGCTTTAGTTTGTTTTACAAAATGGCATACAGTTAACAAATAATGCAAAAAATAAACATTACTATAACCTAATGAACTATTACTAAACTAATTACAATAGGTTAAAATTAGCAGCCCAAATCAGAATTTTTACAAATCCAGACTGGAATCAGATAAACACACATTCACCCACATTGAACTGTTGTTCTGTCTGGCTGTTGAAATATGAAATTTTCTTTCTGTCCTTTCTAAACACTTTGGTCAGAGTGCAGCTACTCTGACTGCAACACAAAAAAGACTTTGTACATCAATCGCCTCAGCAGTTGTCTGGTGCGAATGAGGCATACAATAAGTACAAGAAAGTATGTGCTGTGCTTTTCAGTTCATCCTGCAATTTACTATTTTGTTTTTACACTGGAAAATACACAGAATACATTTTCCTGCAGTCAGAACAAAGCCTAATCATTTTAAATCCCATTTAGTGGCCCCTAGAGGCCATGCTGTTGGTGGTTTGTCCCAACCGACAGGCCAAGCAAGCAACTAATCAACTGAGGCCATCATTAAAGCTCTGTGCTTTTACAAGGGTAGCTAAATAACACAAAAAGAATCAAATTTAAAGTGATTAAATTATTTTTTTAAAACAGACAACAAACAATTAAAAAGTAATTTAAATAAAAGCTGTTCCATGAGAGTACGTCTCTGCCAAAAATCACAAATAGCTTCATTATAAAGGTTGCTTTGAATAAATATCTGGAAGAAACTCACCTTAACATGCGCATGCTCATACTCCACAATCTGACACAGCAGTTTCTTGTGAATGGAGACATTTGAGTCTTTCTTAGACAAAGCTGTGTCTCTCTGACAGAAGAAAAGAGTGTTAAAAGTTGTAATTCTTCATATCCTACACATGCAAGAAGAGGAGTATACTGTATACTGAATCACTGTTATACCGTACAGACCTGGCTGGTGAAGAGCTTCAGTATCAGGTGACATTCTCCCTGAACTTTAGACGTACTCGATCGAGGCTCCAGCTTAAACCAGGTGTCATAGCCAACAACTGGGATCTCCTGCAAGAAGGAAACCAGCCAGATTAACGGCACTTACATGCTTCCAGGCAAATCCCTCACATTGCATCCTTCGGGGAATCTATTTGAGGTTATGTTTGATTTGTCACAGTAGCTCGACACCTCTGACAAACGGAGTTTGTTTTGAACTTTTACACTTTGAACACTCACATTCAAAGGGATGTTGATGCATCCGAGGAAGTCATCGGCGTTCTCCTCAGAGCCTGATGATGCAGATCCATTGGAACGCACTGACTTTGCTATCTGCTTAAAATACCTGACAAGAAAAGGCAGAGTGCGAGGAAGAAGGAGTCTTGTTTGTCACAGTTTGAATTCATGTTTAATTGTACTGTGAGAGCTATAATCTAACAGTTTTAGTCATGCTTTTATCCACTGTGACCTACAATTAGAGCATCGGCAGAATGAGTTTCATTCCCTAAGTTGGCTATTACTCAGATTTATGTTCAAATGAAAATTACACATTTTCCACCACAGGACTAGGACCCTTTTGCCACTTGCTTGTGATTGACTTTCCGAGGTTTTCATTAGACATGTCTGCTATTTATAAGTCTCTCCATGACCCGGATGAACTCTCTGTGTTCTCTGTGTGCACAGCTTTATTGGCACTGGGCTTTCCTGTATGTCAGTCTTTCTTTAAGGTTAAAGGACAAATACCAAATTCTCCCCTTCTAATTAACAAGCAGGTTGGTGTCAGTATTTTTCAACAAATGTAGATAAAACTGCAACTTTTGGCTTAATTCAGATGGAAATTACCCTTTGATTGACAGGTTGAATGACTCATCTATTCACTGCCACAGTGCCAACTGGATGAATAAATTAATAACCAACTTATATAATTGTGCACAAAATCGCAATTTGTGATTCAGTTGCGCTTCATCCCTACAAGAATACGAATAACACTGCTAAAGGAATATCCAGCATTTCTTACCAAAGACGTATGTAAGACAGTCACATCATTACATATTGATAGTAATTCAGGATAACACAACATAGTTTCTTCTACCTTCCCATTCCTCGAAGTCCACTGACTTCATTGAGCTTTTTGCAAGCCTCAGCAACAGACACGTCATCGTCATGATCCCTGAAAAAAAGAAGATAATTCAAAGGTTAATACAACCTCTCATCTCCTGCAAGAACAAGTTTCATTATCTTTGCACAACAATTAATGGAACTGAGAAGTGAAGGAGATCTACAATCAAGACCCATATCAGTTCAAGAAAATCATAAGCTTACTCAATTTTTATTCTAGTCAAGGTTCAGCTCTTAATAGAGCTTGGGAAACATTTCTGTAACAGCTGAATAATGACTCCTCAACTTGTTATGCAACATGGCTCACTTATGGCTCAATATTCACACTCAAGGATATAATGGATAAAATTGTCAACAAGTGTTGCTGCGTACTAATCTTACCATATGTCAAGATGTAAGAGGTCATTGTGGACATCATCTATTTCACTGGGGAAAAAAGCAACCAAAAGAGTCATTAATTGAATTGTCATCTCCTTGAGTAAATACTGACAATAAACACCTCAATCCTTTAGCAATCCTTCCACAGAGATGACAATGTGCTGCACTGGTCACATAACTAACAGCTTTGGCGTTAGTGTGAAACAAATGAAACTGTGAATCCTACATGTCACACATATCACCATGTCCAGTACTTTGATGAAGTTTAAACGGCTGTACTCACAACACAAAGTGCTCGTCCCACACTGGGTTGAGAGTCTCTGGTTTGACCTCGGTCACCTGGATGCACTTGGCAGGTAACACCTCCTTGGTGCTGGAGCGTTTCTCCAACTTCTCCTTTCTCTTCCTGAAGCTGAACTTTCTCTCCTTCTTCTCCTCCACCTCCCGCGGACTCTGGCCAACCAGGATTCCCAGCATGCAGTAGGGGTCACTGTACCCTGGCAGGCCGCAAGGTGACACATAGAAAAGGTTATCACACACACACACACGAAACTGCTTATAACACCCATAGAAGTACAGGAGATCTACAATCAAGGACACCCTGATAATGCTGTTACAGCAGCCTTTGGGCTCATTTGTGATAACAATCAGTGTTTTGGTAAAGTTCCCGTCAGTGTAATGAGTGCGACTGGTTTACAATGAGCTTGTCTGAGATTAAGTTCACCTTGCATGGAAAGTGGACACGAGTAGTCAGCTGTGGTCGAGGGAAGGGACAAACAGACAGAAACTGCTTTTTATTAATCTTTTACATATTTAATCAGGTACCAGTTATTAGACGTGGTTGTGATGTGATGTTGCATGTCCTATCACACATACAACATGTGTATTTTTTTATATATATATATATATATATATATATAATATTTTANGTGTGTGTGTGTGTGTGTATATACACACACACACACACACACAGTATTTTGATCACTATGGTGGCATTTTTATTTTAACAATTTTTTTTCATAGCAATTTCATCTAAATAGGCTGTCCAACCCAACCTTATTCCCATCTCACAGTTGTCATAGTCACAATTATTGTCAGAGGAGAGCAACTGCAGCTCCTGGCTCTGAAAACTGGTTTATTGTGAAATACTAGTTTTTTTATTTCATCATGACGCCACAAAAAGTCATGAGCAGGTTGGGCAGAATTCTACCCATCATGCATCATATCATTACTGCTGGTCAAACCTGCCCAGACCTCGCTTATCTTGAACGACCCTATTGCCATGAAGTGCTGAAAACTACATGATGTTAGCTGACAGGGAGGTGAATCACTGGACGACTCTTTGGGTGAGTGTCCTGAAAAGCTTTTCAGTTAAAATAGAAAAAGGTTATTTTTTGCTTGCGATATCTCACCATTTGCATCCTTGGCCATCAGATTCTTTGCTTTCATAACAGAAACCCTCAAGGAAAAACTGGCTCGCTGTAAAAAAAATAAACTGTTAATAGTATACAACTAATCAAGGTCATGCATTGAGTACATCACAATGTATTTTCTTTAACTTGACTCTCCTGTATCTCCATTTAACTAAACATCAGCATTCATTGTAGGGTAAGAATGTAAAAAATAAATTCCTGCATGCTTCATCAGGTATCTTGTATACTGGCTTTGTGGGTCACGAGGAAGGTAGAAAAATTAAATGTGAATATGAGAGAATATGAGAAATGAGAATATTTTAATGAAAAGAACATTTTCAGCAGCCTATGGACTCACAGTTCTTAACAGAGATATTTGAAAGATCCCTGGTAGTCAAGTAAAAGACACAAAATCATACAAAATGGGGCTTTTAGGAGTTGCAAGGGCACCGTCGCTGCATGCTGGGATTAGCACCGCCCAAGACGATTGTGATTGGTTTAAAGAAATACAAATAAACCAGAGTGGTTTTTCCCCCCAGTGCCAGAATGATAATGGGTTCAGCCAGACCGGTCTTTCATCTCACAACTCTCCATCAGTGCGCTCCAGCTGTGGCTCTCCAGGCCATGCTTTCACCTTATTACTACTGCACTGTTCAAACTATGAGCATGAGAAAATATTAGTAAACGCACTAAAACACCACCACTGGCTGCACAACTGAGGATTTAGTGAGGCCTCTAAATCTGCACTTTGTGACCACTGAGAGGTTAATTCTGTGTTTTATTAACTTAAGAAGATAATGACTTACTAGGTAGGAACTATTTTACATTGCAAGTACTTAAACTTGAAAATGAAAACTTCAACATTCAACAGTATGTTGTATATAGCCAACAATGCAATACTACTATGTCCGCACAGACTGGAAATGTACATGATTAGTGGCAATTTTTCCCTTTAAGTAGAAAACTGATTAATAACAACTTTCAGCTTCCAGTGCTACAATATATCTGAAGGATACTGTTTGACAACATTTGAATGGACATTGACTCATGTACAAAGTGTCTCACCTTGGATTCTTGAACTTTTTGGAGAATGATGTCATGCTCCTCTTCACCCATATCAAACACCTTGGAGAGATGGACAATACGACAATAAAAAAAACTTTTTTTATGCAAAGAATTTGAGTAAATATTCTACAAACGCTTTAGAAAAATCCACTACAAGATGACTGAAATCCCTTGTATAATATTTGGTTCAGTTGGAGCCACGGCTAACACCTAACCAGCTAGGAACACAACACATCTTGAAACAAGACAGACATAAAAGAGACATACAATCCCTAGCATGACATCATCTGAATGGATGTAATAGCACAGCAGAATATCAGCACACAGTGTGAGTTGAGCTTTGATCAGTTTAATCAGGTTTGAGCCAAGAGCATCTGCTCAGATTCTTAAAGCCTGCTCACAAATAAACAAATAACACTCTCTATGTGGCTATCATCAGTGTTACTCACATTGATTTAATGGAGTTCAGAAAATCGAGTCCGATAGATAGATAGATAGATAGATAGATAGATAGATAGATAGATAGATAGATACCTTTAGCAGGTAAGCAAACAGCTCTTCGTCACTTTTCACATGTTCTGATGAAGGCACTCCCACCCGGTTGACCACTGTGTACACAGCTTCCTCATAAAGAAGGTCCAGCTACATGAAAACACACTCCACTTAATAACAACCCTTCAAAAATAACAGCTCATGCTCCTTTGCCTTCATGTTTTCTGCTCTGCTTCACATCAAAAGCAGTTATTGTGACTTTTACATCTAGTCCCTGCTGAAATACGAAGAAAACAGAAAAGCTGAGCTGACGCACCTCTGTCCTGCTGATTCTGTCGGGGATAAAGGCCTGGTCCACATGCTCTTGGGGTGGCGGCACTGTGCAGGCCCCTTTTTGGCACTGTGAGGGGACGGAAACAGTTCAACCAAAAACAAAACCTCCTTTTCTTAAGGCTGTGTTGAGTAAGAACTGGAGAGAGGAGAAGCTGAGGTCACAGTAAGGTATTATTGACAGTAGACCCTCAATAATAACGTCTCCACTGATTTTCTTCCTTTCCTGCCTTCCAGGGGTATTCAGTATTCAGAGCTTTTACTTAAGTAAAAATACCATAACAACAATGTAAAAATACTCTGTTACAAGTCAAAGTCCTGCACTCAATATCTTAAGTAGAAGTATAGAAGTCTGGGGAGTGGTGAGATGATTAATGGGGTAGGAAAGAAGAAACGACACATTTGTATTCATTTTTTTGGACTTTTTTTCTAATCGTTGCTTTTTATTTTTGCTTTTATACCACATTGGGCCTCGAATATGTATTTGAATGAAACCATCTGAGATGTTTAGAGGGGAAATCACTCTTTGATGAGCCTGCTAACAACTCATAGACATCTAAAATGTTACATTACGTGCAAGTATCTTTCCACCACTGCTGCCTTCAATGCCACTTTATCAATAGTGCACCAACCAAAATCAGAACACTCATTCTAAATTTAGACATCCACAATAAGGAAAATAGAACATTTCCGTTCTCAGAAGATAATATTACGTCTTGCCAGTAGTGACATGTAGTGTGGATGTTTTGCTTCTTTTTTTACTCCCGTCTTGCAGCGATTTGGAAATGAAGACATCAATTGCGCTCAGCAAAGATGTTAATACAGCATCACTGCCTTAGCAGTGGCAGCAGGAGGAGCTGAACATTGCCATCTACAGCAGCTTGTCACAGATGAGCCTCCAGTCTTCTGAGCACCCTCTCAACCCAGCCCTTCTGTCTACAAACGTCATACTGGCCACGATGGTGGGCTAAATGACAGCGGCGAGGCCTATTCGCTATACCAATGTGCTTCAAGTGTGTAACAGATGGAAAGGTGGAAGTTGAGCTGGGGTTACCTCAGCCTGGGCAGCCTGCAACATGTTCTCCTGTTTCTGAAGGATGGCATTCACACGCTCAAAGAACTCCACGCTCTCCTCGGAAATCCTGCCAAGAAGAGGTAGCAGATTGACAATTCATCTCTAAAAATAGAGTTGAAATACTTGGAAAATATGTTAATTTACAATGAAAGGGGAGGTGAAATGTGTTGTATGGTAAACAGATACATCATCTCATTAGTCGTAATTAAAAACAAAGTGGGATTCAGTGACACGCTGCATCCTGTTCCCAAGATAATTCCTTTTTGTTTTCAACTACTGGACTCCATCGCCTGCTGTTCAGCTTCTCATTAGCTATCCAACGCCATCTTATCTCATGTACTAAAAAGCAAAGCAGGTCTGGACCAAGGCCCTCAGCAAACCAACATGCCTGCACTCCGCATGAACCATGTTAATCTACTATGATGAGCAGGGCTGTGTGCAAAATGCAAATGATGTTTTCTGCTTCCTCCAGGTGTGAGTGAATCCCTGGACTCCTGCAGGCCCTAGTTGTCATGGTGATACAGGCACATTCAGGGGGGTGGGGGGGTGAGTAGCTGGTTCAACACCTTGGGAATCCCCTTTACCACCTTCACACCCAACTCTTAACCCCTCAAATCTTTCACCGGGCATCTTTCTCCCTCTAGCACAGCTGCCGGGATCCGCCATGTCAACTGCCTACAACTCCTCACCCCCACACCTCCCAGCTTCTCTCTCCTTCCTTGTCTTTCAGCCAACCCCACGTCACATTATACAGAAGAGGCCCTGTCATGCTCCTTTATTAGCGTCATTGTATCACAGCAGGCGTGTGGCAGCCCATCCCAGCACCCACCGACTCTCACCATGGTTGGGGAGCGGATGGCAAACCCCTGAGGTATTGATGAGGACTAATGGCAGCCATGCTGATACAATATACATATTCTTCCAAAAAGGTCCCCTTTTTAATGATTTAATGAATTAATGATTGTAATACAGTACTTGTTATATTATGAGACACTCAATTCTCTCCAGATCCATCTTCAATCGTCCAGGGCATTTTTGTATTCAGAAGTCCCATCTTCTGTCAGTCAAACAGCTTGAGGATTTGCTCAGACAGTCTGGGATCTTGTGTTTTGAGCTTTGGGACAACGTGTTTATGAGCAGAAATAATGCCCAAATTATGCAAATCCAGTCATCTAAAAAAGAAAAAATGATGCTGATATCTTTCAACCTTTCTCTCTCGCTCTCTCTCACACACATGTGCCACCAGAATAACAAACTGATTTGATGTTGCTAGGAAACAAGTCTTTTTTTTTTTTTTTTTTAACTGTCACTTTATTCTAATTTATTTTCAGAATTCATTCAATCTCCTGTCTGGAGAGTAAAACAGAAGGAAAACATAAATAAAAACTCTGAACTCCTTCTATCTGAGAGAATGTGTTAAAATGTGACTAATTGGGAGTGTAAAGGTGACAGCAACCCTCATTTTAAACTTCAATATAATATGGCAGTGCCAACATAGTAATTAATAGTGCAGACATCACTGTTGTCTGCAGCATGAAAGAAAATGTGACGTCTGTATGCATTCTAATAAAATCATTTGATTTTTTAATTTGATTCATCACGGTTGTCAGTGCATAATATCAGCCTGTGGCTCCTATCACAACCAAGGATCTCCATGACAGGGATCCCCCTTCAATACTACACACAAGACTGTTTGTTTTGCTCTAATTACACATTTGATTAAGCAACAAAACATTGCAGGTGAAAAGACTCTAGTGTGGAGATATGATCGCAACGACTCTCTCTGTTCAATAACTTGTGAAACAGCAATCTCCCACCTAGAACTACTGATAGACAGAATGGTAGCCTGGTGTGAAATTGTTTCCAACTTGGGTCGTCTTGGGTGCTCACAATTGTGTTTCGCAGTTTTTAATTCCTCACTGTGCGGGTGAATAGCTGAATGAGGATTTGACCTATTTTTAAAACAGGCAACTCTAATGTAAAGCTCTTGCATGACTACAAGATATATAATGCCTGAGCAGTGAACTTCTGATTTATGTTCCTTATATGCTGTACATGAAACATTGTAGTACTGCACAGTATCATTGTGCCGGACAATGACAGTTTTAGGTCATATAGTGAAAGTTACACCAGTATTGTGACGATTGCTTCCTCAGGGATTAAATGTATAACATGTCTGTCATTGATGACCATAACTGCATGTGTTAGGGGTTGTCTGTTGAAAGACAAAACAGATCCCATGAAAAGACCAAAACCAACGAACGGCTCCTGCTAACAAGTATTATCTATGTAGCAGAAGCCTGATACATCTTATTCCTTTGTACCACAGAGCTTGTTGTTGTCCAAAAACTATTAAAAACACATGAATGAGTCACCCTGTTGCACTGGATGACATGTTCCTTCATTACAATGAACACGGGCACTATAGTCACTCACACATACATCATTCTTGTGCTATAAATGCTCATTTACTGTAGGAGTGTTTCCCAGCCTGGGGGTTGGGACCCCACCGATGGGTCACCAGAGTAATCTGAGGCGTTGCAAGATGATTAATGGGAAAGGGAAAGAAAAAGTTGTTAGAAGCTTGAAAACCCCCACAAATAACACAATCTGAGATGTTAAGAGGGAAAAATCACACTTTGGTAGAACTCATCAAAACTCAGGTACAAAAGAGCACCAAATGTGTATTAATCCGCTGCTAAAAATAGTCCCCCACAATGCAACAATGAGTAATGTTTGCTAAAAAACTACAGTGCCCAGCTGTTTTAGAAAATTACTGACACTTTTTAGAAAACTAAATTATTCGGCATCAGTTTTCAAACCATTTTTAAAGACACCTTCAGTAGGAACAAATGGGGATCAGCGCCACAGACCAGACCAGGAAAATATTGAGAGACGGAATAACACATTGTTGGTTTTGGTGTTTTCATGGGATGTATTGACAATAACAAAAATATAGAATAGCCCCAGCTTTATCTTTTAAATGTATAGTATGTCTGTCATTAACTGTAATTGCATGTGCATTAATGGTTTCCATATAATGTCATTCTTAATTGATTCCGCATGAATTAAAAAATGAGAGCCTAAATACATTGACACTGAGGAGTCAAATCCATTAATGACACTGCAGCGAGCTCACGATTCAAAACACAGTTTAGTTCACCGCTGTTGACAGTGATGGAAGTGAACAAATAAGCAAATAATAATATAAATTTTATAAATAAATATAAATTTAAATATAAATCCCTGTGGGTTTTATGCTGTATAACGCCCGGTCAAGCTCACCTCCGACAGTGTCTTGTGCATTTCCACAGACTTAACAACCATCTCACATAGAGGTAAAACCATAATTTGCTCAACTGAATTAAAAATTTCACCTCCAATGTGCCACTCTCTACTCTGAGAGCTCAGCCCTGACAGCCGACTGTGCTACTGGGTCAACAACTGTGGACGGAGCAGCCCAAATCCACCCGGCCTCATTTGCAAATTCTCAATTAAAGTGAGAGTGCAGAAAGGGCAGCAGCAGTCTGAATGGATAACAAAGATCAACAGCCTGCCTCTAATGATGAGGGCTCTGGGTATGTGCACGGCTGAGGCTCAGTGAGAAGGCTGTAGCACCAGAGAGCTGGCATGGCAAATGAGAAAAAGGTTAGATACTGACAGTTCAAATCACTCTTTAATGAAGAACACAAACAGGGTCCTACTGGAGCTAATTTTACATTAAAAACATAATTTAAAATGCTAAAATCGATAAAACATTCAGAGACAGCATCAAGAATATGCATTAAATAAAAACATACATGAAAACCATGAAGTCCTCTGTGAGTCCAGTATTAGTGTTCAACACAGCATCTGAGGTTATCTTCCACGTTAAAAAATAGACATGGTCGTCATTAAGTATAAGTTCACATCGTGTCAGCAGCCTGTGTTTAGGTTGCTATAGAAACCTCAGGTTCATACTATTACTTTTTGGCATCAGATAATGCTTCAAAATAAGACTCAGATGACTGATTTTACCTGTGCCACTTTATTTGTTGCTACGAGGCAAGCAAGGAAAACAAAAAACAAAAGATGTAAGGTGTAAAAAAGGAATAAACTTTGGGAGGGATCAGACAAGATCAAGACCAAGGTACAAAACCCACTAAGTTTTTCTCCATGACCCCAAGAACACAGTGCTAACTCAAACTAATGGTAACACATGACATCAATCAAGACATTACACAACATTATAAGAGAAACTTTAAAAGTACAACAGAAGAACAAAAAATAAGAATACATACATACAGTACATGTAGCAAACAATACACTAATACAGAATACATATCTACATTTACATGTACACATATACACATACATGCACACAGTATACAGCATGGACATAAATGCAAGTACATACAAACATACATATGTATACATACAAGTATTTACATAAAAACACATGATAATTAATAACAAATCAACACATAAATCAATGGGTTGTCGCCAGTTTGTTTTACAAATGAAGGTTTGGTGTATGAAAAAAAAATTAGAGTAACATCTGGAGTACATCAGAACTGTGTACATTTATTATGATAAAATACAAATACAGTAGAAAGAATGATGTTTAATACCATTTATCTACAAAGTGTACATCTTCATATACCCAGCTGAGATCTATTTTACCACCTGGATGGCATGTTTGGAAGATGAAAAGTGGATTTATTTAAATTTGATCCATTTAGTTTTCTGTTGTTAGATGTTTCATATATGAATAGCCAAGTTAGCATGTTACATGGGGAAGCCTAACTTTTGTCTTTTATCAGGATTTTTCCTGCTTGTAGCATTTCTTTATTTCTTCCTGCTATACAGCTAGTTGGTATACTGTATATACAATGTTATGATTGTTTTTTTCTTATTGGGTGTGACTGATGTTTGACATACATACAAAAATACATGTATTGACACATAGATACATGTACACACACACACACACATCTAAGCCCATATACACATAACTTTGATGTATAATGAATTCACACACAAAACACATACATAAACTAAAATATGAGGTGATTTGCTGTCTTTGTCACTCAAGTTAAAACAGCGGCGTGCTGTACTATGGTGCAGTCACATGTTGAAGGACAGGTGTGGACATGTGGTGTAAACTGATATTGTTATGTCCCATCTTGTCTTTCCTGTTTCCCGTCTTCTCAGTTCCTGCCCTCGTGTCTCCTCTAGCCTTGATTATCTACACCTGTTCCCCATTACACACTTGCCCCTGATTCCCTCATCAGCCTCTTCCCTATTTATACCGGTCCCTTTCCTTTGTTCCATGTCGGCTCACTGCACTGTTTTCCTTGTGCTTAGCCTTCGTGTTCTTGTGTTGAATAATTTCTTTGCGTCTCCTGAGCCTGGACCTACCAGTTACCCGTTGTTTGTTACCTGCCTGCCTGTATCAGTGTGTAAATTGGAAATAAATCTTTGAACTGCTTTGAGTCTCCTGGTCTGCCTGCGTTTGGGTCCTTTTCCCTGTTGCCTGACTGCTCCTTGTAACAGATATACAATAAAGCAGTATTTGTGATCCAAGTCAGAGCCTGACTGTGCATGTAATAGTGTGGTTGATGCGTCCTTGGGGGAAAGGCAGCTTGTACATGGCCTGCTCACAACAAGTCACAACTCAGGAATAAATGCCAACCACATTAAAATACTCTGTTGACAAGAAATGATGACCTGTGGCAGACGGCCAGTGGAAAACAAATGAATAACTGACATGAGTTATTGCTTATGAGCTTGTGCCGCCGTTTCTGAAAGACTGTCATTATTTTTATGAGCTGCACTGACTGCAATTCAATTTTCCTAAAAAAAGACTTTCATTATCATAGCTATTAGTTGTTCTAAATGGCAACAATATTAGCTGTAGCTAGAAACTACATTTCTAGAAACCGTAATATTTTGATAAACAGCCTGCCTGCTGCTTCTTGCTCAAACTCAAGGCTTAATTTATGTGTGTTTGACAGTAATGCAGTAGGTAATCTAAAAGCAGAGAGTGCACCACAACCCTACTTCTAATATCATGAGACACAACGTTCAGCCATTGTGTCCCAGGAAGGATCACTAACTCATGAAACCCCAGTAAAATTATTAAGTTGTTTAACAGAATCGAACAAAACAGCCTCAAGAAAAAGTGTCCATTAAGTTCCACAAAAAACCTTCAAAATAACCGGAATCCAGCTACAGTACTTGAAGTCAAGTGCAAGTGCGTATGTGTGCACACCAGTTACTCACCTGCGAGGTAAGGGGTCAGGACAGTGTGTGAGGGGGCTGCTGGCGGTGGGCGGCGGCTCCCTCCGGCTCCTCAGCGACTGGCTCCTCTGCACCTGCCTCAGCACGCTGCTCTTCAGGTCCAGCAGCGTTGTCATGATCTTTCATGAACAGACACAAAGCGCAGACATCAGGACTCTGGTGCAACCCCTGAGTGTCAACGTTTATTATTCACCACCTCGATTCCAGGGAAGTGAGTCAAAATACATTTAATTTCAGCTGTGGGATCATATTTATAAAACCGGTTGTTTCAGGGGATTCTTTTGGTCTAATCAGCTGCATAATCACCAACCCCCCCCCCTTCGCTCTTTAAACGTAATTATACTCTTCCTCAGCAGAAGGTGTGTTCTATTTCTGTGTGAGTCTGACTGATGCCGCAGGGTGGGCAATTTATCTTCCACCTTTTTAGTCTGGTCAGTTCAGACTAAAATCGACCTTTATTTTTGGGACCATACTTTTCACAAAATATGCAAATCAAGAGCCGAGAGCCACAAGAGCCCCATCACAGCAATGCCACAAAAAAAAACAACTGTTAAAATAAAATGGCATGAAAATAGAGCTAAGTAAAAGTTATGTTTAGAAGTGTTTCCTGATTCATGTCTTAATCATAGACCTGGAGCATCTGTAGGGTAAAAACTATAGGAGGATCTAATGGCTGTACCCAGAATATGTTGAAAAACAGCTCAGTCAAAGCCAGATGATGTGAAAACAGAGAATATTAAGATTTTTATTGAGGGTCAACCAAAGAAGAGCCTCTACAGTAGAACTGTACTGTAATGTGGGCTTGCAGATGGCTAAATGTTGGGATCATTTTAGCTGATAAGTTTACAGAGAAGTAGTCTAATAATGAAGAAATACACTAGTGGTATAATGAGAAGTACATTAAGTAAAAACTTCTGTACCTAACTTAGTAATATATTCTATATATTTGCATTAACTGTTAATTGTATAATTTACACTTCCATCCTCTTTGTGCAAACAAACATTTTACTGGCATTAATTTCAAAGCTATCATGTTTCACCAAGTAAGTAGGAACATTTACATGTACTGGCAGACACAGCGACACTGAGAAGCTGGAGAGTTCCTAACAGTGTAACTGGAAGCTGTGGTTATTGTGGGGTTGGTGGAACATAAACGTTCTTTTTCAACAAATGATACAATTAAAAACTTTCACAACACCACCAGGTATTAAAGTTGCCCAAAGGCCGAGAGAAGTCACACACCCCACATGTTATGTCAATCAGAAAGCAGTGGAGAGGCCTATCCATGACTTGATTACTGTTCATGTTGATTTGATTGTATTCCTGTATCTTTGTTTTTATTGTTTATTGTGTGTAAAGCACTTTCATTGGTTTTGAAAAGTGCTATAGAAATAAACCTGAAACTTAACTGGCCTGGTTTCCCCACCTTTTTTGTACAGACGAAACAAACCAGATACCGTGTTAAATAGTGAGCGTTATAGTACAGTATGTGGATTACCTTTGCACAGAGCCAGGCTAGCTGTTTCCACCTGTTTCCAGTTGTTATGCTAAGCCAAGTAAACCGGCTGCTGGCTGTAGCTTCATATTTACCAACATACGAGCCAATCTTCTCATCTAAATCTCGGCAAGAAAGCCATTAAGTGTACAGTAATAAAAGCAAAGTACACCTCTCTTGTCCTTCAACCAACCATTGCATTTTGTAGATAGATCGTAAGAAACAACCATTTCAATTTCCAAGAATGCTAACTTTTTTCGAAATTTTGTTTTCATGAATCCACCTGGGCTAAAGCTCTGATTAATGAATGTGTTTGTCGATAAATGATCAATTTTTAAATACCATTAACCAGAAATATTAAAGTAGAAAGCAATTTGGGAAGACAGGTATTCTTTTTAATAAACAAACATTACATAAAATCATTTCTTTCTTACAAATTCTAACATGGCAGCTTTTCACTTTGATAAGGTTTAACAGAAGCAGGAATGTTATCTATAGCATTTGTGGAGAAAGGTATACTGGGGTTATCGTGACTGTGGAATATGAATTTAGAAAAATGAGCCTATCTGGAGACCTTAGAGAGATTGGCACTGTGTTGCTAAGCAATTCGCTGAGGCCGAGTGGGTCTTTCTCAGAGCCACTTGCCATAAATTGAACTCTCATTTCGGCTTCATGGTATCTTTAAAGTATAACTGAATTATATTACCTCATAACAATATTGTGCACTGTCAGTGCTCCCCACAGAAGAAGAGCTAAAGAATAAAATAAACAGTTGTGTTTAGGGATATTTAATGAAACTGTATGTGTTGGCATTTTCCCAGAGTAAAAGGGTAAAAAAATAAATAAAGGTAAAGAAAACGTAAAGTAAGCAAACTTTCTTTCAAGTTTCTTTGCAATAGCAACATCAATTGATTTTATATGAGCTGAGTTTAGCCCATTAACTATGACCAAAGCTGAGTCTGCAGTCTGAGTCTGGAGGCAGGAAGCCAAAAGATATATATTTCTGTTTCGTGAATCAAAAAAGGTTTAATGGGAATATACTATATTCCATGTTATTAACTCAATGGCCACATAATTGGTGTGAATATTATCTTTAAGCGTAATGCCCCTTATGACCTTTTTTTTGTCAAAAAAACCTCATTATGTATCTGCAGTATATCTACCCTTTATTAGGTGTTAATCCTTTTAATCCCAACAGAAGGTTGGGCGTCTATAAATACCTGCGGTTCAATAATGAAGTCGGTCACTAAACCCTCACAGGAACAGGACATTTATTAACCACATTTTTCAAGTAAAACATAACATGTCAAGTCACTGTGGCAGCAAGACTGTTTATAGTTTAATTTCACTATTCATTTCAAGTAAAGTAAGCATGAAAATGATCCGATGATGCAAGGTCATTAAACACATAAATGTCAGTAGTTTCTACAGCAAAACACTCAAGGCTCACACATCTGCGTAGCAACTGAGGAAGAGTGAAGCTCATTGTCAAATCAAAGAGTCTCCTTCACAGCATCCAATCACTTTTGTCCCTGCTTGTCCAATTTACTGTGATGTGAGGTTCTTATAACTGGGACTGTGATACTGGCTCCACCTGGATGACTGTCTTTTGTGAGCCTCCAACAGTTAACGTGCTCATGAACAGCAGCGAAGAGACAGAACACTCAAAAAAAAGAGGTATGACAAGGACACAAGACAGAAGGTTTGATTGATGGAGAAGTTGTTTCAGAAGACAGTCAGACAGACTCAGTCAGTCACACACTCTTTTCAATAGTTGACAGCCAATGTCTGTACATCTATGTGAAAAAGAAGCAATGAACCGTGGACTGGGAGTTTGTTCTGATTTCCCAGCCAGCAAAAGACACAATAGTCACTGCTATTACCAAACTGTAACAGAGGACAATTAGCTCAGTGTGCTTGTGGACAGAGATTCTGAGCTGATGCTGCCCATTTTACAAGCAATGTTGATTTTTTTCCCACTTTTTTTTCCTTGGATGGCACTGTTGAAGGTTCCCTGTTTTGAATTACAGTACTTACACCAAATGGATCCAAAAAATGAAACATATTTGCCTGTATGACTGCTGTCATTCAGTGCTCCAGGCCAATTGCACAGACAGCAGCGAGCAATCAGCTTTCCAGCTCGGAGTTAGCCAGAAATTCATGATACAAGTTGAATCATTGGCTGAGCCAAAGGACAGTATGCTATCGATCCAGGAGGCTGACACCTGTTATCCACTTGGAGCATCCACACTTTACTCTATTAGACTGAAGTGCCGATACTCCTTCTCTGTCAGATATCATTAATGTATCATTTCCAATGCGCTCCGGTGAGAAACTGTTCGAATTTCCTCAGTTTTTACTTCAGATAGTGATTTCCTATCTCCTAGCTGTCAACATAGCACCATGTCTTGTGGTACTGCATTACGGTCTATTGAAGCTGCTGTGAGTAGCTGCCTCTTGTATGATGGATTTATTCTTGCATGCTTTTTGAATGTCACTGCTAGAAGTCTTGAGAAAGTTCTTGCTCTTTGAGTCTGACTGAATCTCAGACTTGTTGATACTTTCTGCTGTCAATCCTCATTGTAGCTGAACTGGAAATATGTCATAAAGAAACCAACATAAGTATAATGGCTAAGTTTAGATATTCATTTATTCACAGGAATAAGAAACAGCAGGGTAAACTGCAAAGAATCACTGTTTTCACTTCTACCATTGAAATAAGAGGTTAGCTTAAAACTCATGTCTGTAGCAATGTGTCTCCTGATTTGGAAAATATCTCCAAGTTCTGAAAGAACCATAGCCGATATGTTAACCCTAATTAATCAAAAAAAGACACTTAACACTGTTTTATCAGCTTGATGCTTCATGACTTTAACTAATTTTATAAAAATAGCTTCTAAACATGATTTTGAACTGATGACATGTTTCAGAGGTATGCTACAGAAAATTACATGTCTCTTCCGTTTGGGGTCTCAGCTGTAAAACATGGTTAAATATAATGGATGTTGACAGTACTTTTTACAAAGCACTATCCCTCCCAAAATCCCAAATAAGTCCAATTGGATTTGTGTTATTGAAGTTAACAGTTTGTTCCTAAGGCTATATTCAGACCAAATCAGGCATTACGACGATTAGTGCTGGGTTGTGCGGTGGTGTGGGTGTGTCACTACATGGCCATGCTGATTGTAGCACAATTAGAAATACTAACTAGCAATCCCAACTTGAAGAGCGATACAATGCCAAGCGACTGCAGGCCGATTTGAACGTCTTTGTACTCCCTCGTGGCAGGGTTGTACAGCTGATGTACAGTCATCACGGCGGCGATCGATCAGTCTCTCTTCCATCTTCACAGTCGCTCGGTAAACAGCAGAATGCCACAATGCTACATGGTAAACAAAGTTTTTCTTCACCTGGGCGTCTTCCAGTCTGATCATTGGCGTGATTGGCCACCACAGCGTTACGTCAGTTGCGTTTCTCCAAAAGTTGATTCTGTTTTAACTTTTCGGCGCAGGGCGGCTGTGTTGTTTTTTTTGGCACCCACTGTGGTCCCCACCGCCGCAGCCTAAACACACAGCCAAGTCGCAGCACCTGATTTAGTCTGATAACAGCCTAAGAAGTCTAACAGGGAGTTTGACCTCTCTGGGGTCTACCGAAGTAACATCACTATGTAGGATAACATACTGTACATTTTGATGATGGCTTTTGGCAAACAAAAGAAATATACTTGTTCATGCATTGCCCATAAAACATTAAATAGTTCCTATTTGGTGTAATAAAATATCTTTGTCATCAGTTTTGTATGTCACATTCATCTAATGTGCAGGTCCACTTTGTGGAAAAGGGAAGAACTTTTAATGAGGTCAGAGGGAAATATATATGTAAAGTAAGAAATTGCAATTATTATTTTTCTACCTAGAGCAGTTGGGTCTGTGGTTCCCCATGCCTGCCAGAGGAAATGTCAAGGAATCACAAAGGTTAATCAGATTTTGGTGATGATTTAAATCGGGTAACACTCGACAGTTTGATTTCTTATCCATACTATAGATTTTATGCAATATTCCAGTACCTAAAAGTCCCAATTTCTCAGGCCTGGCTGACTCAGACTTCTAAAACAATACTACATTTATGTGCATTTTGTCCAAGAACGTCAGATGCGACAGCTTTGTAAGGTGAGAAAGTGTTCACTGTTTTATGCTCTACTCACTGGGTGACTTTTATTTAACGGTGCTTTGCTCTCTTCCTGACATCTTTAAAAGGCTGTGCAGCTGAAATACCTGATGCATGTTTTGTCGCTGTGGTAAACATGAACAATGTTTTCCAACTTCAAACTACGGTGTCACAGACAGAAAAACCTCAGGCATCACATCATATCCACTGCATGCAGGCTGGTAAGGACGATCTGTTGACAGCTAACAGGTGCCACAGAGCAGCCGTCTCCCAGGTGAACTCATTTCAATTACAGGAGTGGATCTCTCCCAACTGGATTTCACTCTGTCTCAGCCATCAACCCATAGTGACAAAACGGGTTGACGTGCCATCGTCGGTGGGGCGCCGGCTGCCAAGGAAACACTGTCAAAGCCAAGTAAATGCCTTTCTCGCTACATTGGTGCCGAAGTCGTGCCAGGGAAACACTTGCTCACCAGTGTTTCTCTCCTGTGAGAGCCAATGAGCCCGGCAGCCAAAGGCGCCTTGCTGATAGGGATGAAGTGTCTCTATGGTAACAGCAGAGGAAAAGGAGCTGGTAAATACAGGTAAATGGAATTCTACAAAGGCTGAAAAAAAAAAGACCCTTGATGTTAAAATGTGTTCACATTGACGCAGTAAAACATGGAGAGCATTACACAGTTCATACTGACAAGTGTAGCAGTCACAACAGGCCACAATCGTTTTACTTTGTCCTGTGTAATCCAGGTCCAAATAAAACACTTTCTCCCAACATAATATCTTTTGGTTACCTGGGTAACCCCAGTTCTCTGAAAACCGAGTAAGGTATCTCACTATGGGAATCACCTTCTGGCGTCAACAATCATGGAAGCTCCAGTATCACCATGTCTGACAGACCAATCATCTTGAGTTGCACGGGCCAGCCCGCCCCCCTTTATGAATGCCCTTGGCGCCCCACACGGCATTCTGAAGCGCATTTCTTCCACCCTACACATGCAAGCAGGGCAGTGTTGTGAGATACCTCACTCGATTTTCAGAGAATCAGGGTTACCTTGGTAACCAAAAGTTCTCTTAAACTTTGCTCGGTATCTCACTATGGGAGATGTGGCCCACTCCCAAAATGCATGCTCCGAAGCCCATAACACCTCCACCCAGAAGGGTGGACACCACAAGCCCTCCCCATGGACTAGCACACAGTTAACATGAACCCACACTCAGGACTGAGTGTGCCAGTGAAGGTGCATTCACGTCCAGGCGATAGAACCGAATAAATGTGTTTGGGGATGCCCAACTAGCAGCGGCACAGATGTCACTCACAGAAATGCCCCTGAACAGGGCCCATGAGGTGGCCATACCCCTGGTGGAATGAGCCTGCAGGCTCTCAGGGGGCAGCAGTCCACTACTCTCATAAGCCAGTATTATAGCCTCCACTACCCAATGTGACAGGCGCTGGCGAGTCAGAGCCTTCCCTCTGTGAGAAGGGGCCCAAGATCCAAAAAGCTGGTTACTCTTCCTAAACCCCTTAGGCCTGTCCAAATAGCTGCGTAAAGGCCTTATGGGACATAGTGAATTAAGCCGCCTCTCACTCTCCTCTGCAAAAGGCGGTGGGTGAAAAGCAAGCAGCTCCAGAGTGGGGCAACATCGCGGGCCGTCACACAGCGCTGACTGGGAAACACTGGTGTAGTAGTAGGAGGAACTTGCCAGTCCGTCCCCGGGAGGCTCAGGGCAGGGATTTCTCCGAGTGCTGCCTGCTGAGCCTCTGTTTCTACTCACCACAGCTCCTAAGTCGACCGCCTCTTCTTCCCCTCCGGTGAGCAAGATGAGCAGTTTGACGTGGTGGCTGAAGTGGCGGCGGCAGCGGCAAAATACTTTTTACCCCAATGCTTTGGGCCCTGGGCACCATGCTGATGTGTCGCTGCTGCTCAGGTGTCTGGAATCTGGGGCCTCTAAAACCCCTGCTGCGTCCTCTCGCTCCCACAGCCGCAAAGCCCGGGCGAGGCGCTCTCCTGCGAGGAAGGCAGAGATCTAAGGCCTCCCCCTGCTTCTTCCTCAGGTCACTAGCCTGCTGCATAGAGGTAACAGCCTTCCCAAATAAGCCCTTAGCCCGTGACGGGTCGAATGGGGAATCCATTATGACCTGCTTATCCTGGTCCAGCAGGCTGGAGAGATTTAGCCACAGCAGTCTCTCCCCCACCACGGTTTGTCCCAATAACATTTCATCTCCTTCATGCATGCGGGAACGGCAGGCATGAGCTGCCTGGCAGAGACCTGACAAGAAGGCAGGATTTTACCGTTGTATAAATCCCTTGTCATTCAGCGATGCGGGCCAGTCAATAGCCAACCTGGTCACCACTCATTTGCACACCTTGTGAAGGGCAACCTTACGGGGGCAGAAGAAGGCTGCGATGCAGAGGGGATGGGGGTTCCTGCCCGAGATGGTTAACCCACATGTGGCTGGGCAAGGGCGGGACTCGACGTCCTTAACCTTGCTGCCACCAGCGGCCTCCTTAGAGGATGCAGTGGTTGCCATAGCTAGCTAAAAACCTTGACGGCTAGCAGCAATAATGGACACACAGCTCACCTTGACGTGCTAGCTTGTCCCGTAAGCGGTTAGAATCCAGTAGAAGTCCGCCACAACACGATAACACCCACCTGAACCAACAATAAATAACCCTTTCTTAACGAAAGAAAATCCAATATCCTGACACCAGATAACTACGTCAGTCAGTCCAGAGTCATGGATAGTATTTCAATGTGACTCGTGACCTTGCACAATTTAACAATTGTTCCTACTGTTCATTCCTTTCCTTCTCAACGTCAGACAAAAGACAGCAAGAGATACAGAGTAGCAGGTCAATAAAGTAACAAGGTTTACAATGCGTTCTGCACCAGTTGGTCATTAGCAGCTTCAAACAGACGCCTCAAGATTAGTTGCTGTGTGATTTTCAGCAACGCACCTTTCTAAGTCATTAGTCTTTTGTCGTTGAGCACTTCTCCAAGTGTCTGTTTGAGCGTGAAAGCTTGCTCCTTTAGAGAGTTGTCGAGTGTTTCAAATGGGGGGAGACAAAGAGGGAGAGAGAGACAGGGACAGAGAGGAGGAGGGGATTAAGATTTTCTACATTTCTTTGTCTTACAATCAATGTAATTAGGAGTGTGCGTTTAATTCATTCCATTTCTCCTGAGTCACCAGAATGAAAGGGAAATATTAAGACGTGCACATTTTGACCTCCATATTCCTCAGGACTTAATTTAAGCACATCAGCCTGAGGGGATACATATTCATATCATAACTGTGAGTAGATTATTCTGTAGTGTCGCTGTTAAAAAGCATGACGATCATAACCTTTAAGACATATTCAAGAGTCTGATCATTGGCCATCAGTGTTGTTATGTGACTGGCCCTTAGGGACATATGGGCTAAATGGCTGCCCAACTGGCAGTTTGATTCATTTAGCCCCTATGTCCCTAACAAGATTTCCAGTGGATTGGATGTGGAAAAGTGTAGACATCACTGTAATCTATACTGTAGGCACCTGTAGATAACACATAATCTATAATCCAGAAGGCTCTGGCCCAAAGAAACACAGCACATCCAGCCGTCTATTCCCAAAAGCTCCCAGTCTGTGCTGTCGAGGCACATGACAGGCATTTTGGCTTGGAAATTGATTGCCGGAGAAAATCCCAGGAATTGAACGTTGTGAGCTTTTGTAAAGGGCGTCTGCACCACAGCCAGGCAGCCGAAATCACTGACAGCCACGCACAAAAAAAATATAAAACTTATACAATGGCACCAATCCTTACTTATTATACCACAGATAATACATCCTTTGTCACCCTGAAAACACTCACTACAGCAGTAACACTGCTTTCAAAAATAGCAGCCATTGAGTCTTTATGCAGAGACAATAATGCCACATCTATAGTTTACGCAAAAAACATCAATCTGCATCTACAAGACACTGTGCTACAATACAAAGTGATGCGCTGAAGTCATACAACTGCTTACACATGCTATAATTAATGGCGTACTTCCGAACAGAACAACTGAATACTATATTTGTACAGCATTACCATAACCTTTTTATGATGTCTCTTTGAATATGGGGAAGCTGTATTTTAATAGACAGATTTTTGAGTAATGACCACTGATCTACTGTATAACAATAAGAGGCAATGATTAATTAATGACTAATGGACTCATAATGATGAGTCTAAAGTGGAGTTATGACCTGCAGTGGGGAGCTTCTTAAGAAAAGAGGAGAGAAAGCCACACATATCATTTCAACTGTGAGCAAAACTGGCAAACATCATTTCTGTAGAATTCAGACATTCAAGATGGTTTTGTTCTGCACATGCCAACGAGAGCTTGTTTTCTATGAGACTACAGTTTCATGCTGTTGATGAATAACAGAACATAATCCTTTTTATTACCCTTTTAATCTGCTGTACATTTAATCATTGCCCATATTAAAAGCACAGGTAAATTACCTGCTCAGAATTGCTGTTGCCGTCACTGGGGGAAAAGATAATTCTAGCTGAGATGTCTGTGTGTGTGTGTGTGTGTGTGTGTGTGTGTGTGTGTGTGTGTGTGTGTGTGTCTGAGAGAGAGATAGAGAGCTCTATAAGCATTTCCAAAGGACAAGATGATTTATAAACAGTATGAAGCTCAGGTTAAAACCACATCAAGATCAAGAGGTCTAAAGCCTGCCTTCATTCTCATGACAGATATAAGTTGTTATTTTGGGAAAATCTTCAGACCAGAGTAAAGCAAATCTTCTAACACAAGCCTGAAAATGTTTCAAAAAAGTGCATTCAAGATGTTTGTAACCAGCGCTCATGAGTAAAATAACATAACGTGTCTTCAATACCAACGTCACGCTTTATCTTTATATGATGTGGTGCTGCTCTGTTGCACCTATATGTATGTGTGTGTGTCTGTGTGTGTGTGTGTGTTTTGATTCTTGATGGGTGTGGGGCGTTTCTAGCTTTTGAAATGTGCAGAGTATTACGTTACATAGCAGGAGAGCATTTGCAAAAACACAGAAAAATGGTAAAACAATAAATTAGCTACCATATAAAACCAGCCTGTCAAGTTTAGGTAATGCCTTCATTATCTAACATTTGACTGAAATGGATTTCCAGAATGTGTGTCGGCCTCATCTGCCTAAATCTGGTTTCACAGAGAGACAACTTGAGCTAGTGATCAGGTTCCCAGTATTGTGTTTAAGACCTTTATGATGCACAGAAGTGGAACTTTTGGCCATATGGCAGACATAGTATAGCATTATGACAACAACAAGTGGAACAGCTCTGATTGGTGAGTTATAAATCCTCATGCTCCACCATATGTCAGTCATATATTCATTCATACATTGATGTTATCTGGGCATAAACAGAACTTTATCCTCCGTCAAAAGAGGCTCATTTCAAATTATTTTCAACTAGCCTGCAGATCAACAGGTGTGCCAATCAATCAACCTCCATAATAATGACACTATGATTTAGTAAAGCTGATGCTTATTTTTGCTTAATTATTCTAAACCAAAGAGGTCATTTTTCACGCTGTTAAATGATAAAAAGAAATCCAGTTTACCTGTGTCTCTTGACAGTTTTCCAGTGTGAAATGTTTTTTGCAGCTGCGTGTGTCAGAGTTCCTGTGAATCAAAGCTCTGGTCACTGCAGCAGGACGCTGTTTTCTTCTGTGAGCGCGGCGCAATCAACTTCGGTGAAAGCAACGTTTGGATATTTTCCTTGTGCTAGACGACAGACAAAAGCCCATTTTGGTCCTTCGAAATGCCTTCCTGAGCTCACGCTCCACTGATGCTCACCCAAATATGGCCATAGGAAGTGCAGCGAGAGTTCACTGCCCTCGACTACTGTCGGAAATACCGCAATTACGAGTTGAACGCACCACACTAAAAAAGGTTTGAGGCTAAATGCAACTAGGGAAATTGTGATTTTTATAAAGACAAACCTTAGTTCTGACGTGAAGAGGGCGGAGCTGTGAGGACAACTGATTGTTAAATCCATATTTAAAAATGTAAGTGTATACTTGTGTGTTGCAGTTTGTGATTAGACTTGTGATTAGACTACATAAACCTACTACAGTCCAGCCTATTTGTACATCATAGTTGGTCAATTTTTGCTTTTTCTAAATGCACGTAACAAAAAAAGTGACTTGACTTGACCTGATGTGTTTTATTATAATCATTCGGTTGGTTGATATTCAGTGTAAATACTGGTAACGTAAATGTATGACAATTACATGTCACAAAAAGGGAAAATAAATACCAAGTAAATGGAATTTGGTGTCGAGATTGCTTTGTCTTTTTGCTACAAAAACATTATATAAAATACAAAATTAAATACATGTTTCATGTCTATTAGATGCACTAATTACTGAAATGAAACAATAGTTTTACTAGCCTAGCTTACATTAATGTAGGCTACAGTAAAACAAATGTGTTACGATGAGCAATAATGTATAAGTAAAATAACTTTTTGATGATTGAACGTTTTGGGAGTGCATATTTGGTTGGTGGCTTTACTTTTACTTTTGTGAAGTGAAACAATTTTTCAAAATGTTAAACTACATTTCTTATAGATCACATATTTTGTATTCTGTCCATAGGCGGGTCAATAATAATTATAACAGCTGGCCAAGAGAAGATGAGCGCAATCGAGGCTTTACTTTATTTTATTTTTCATTTTTCAATGTTAATATTTAAATAGACTTGTTCACATCATATGCCCCCTTGTCGTATTAAAATTCAATTAAAAAGATATACAATCTTCTAGTGTGTAAAAAAAAGTTTCACGTTCTTGATTTTAAATAAACTACATAGTTTCACCATAATAACAGTAAAGGCATTTCTCTTTCCATGCCTTGGTTGCTCGATACAGTCGATTATTACTTCCACTTGAATGAAGTGAAAAGAGGGAGTTTACGATGTGCACCTGAAGGCATCATTTGACTGTTGCTGAGGGACGTCGCAGAGAAGAATCCTCTCAGCGACTGGGGGGTGAGCAGGTTCCGCTGTCAATCAGACTGGGATTCATGTACTTTTACTTTGTTCTGCCTAATGAGCTCATCCGCTGCTTTCATTTCCTTAACACTTCAAGAGACCAAGAAGCCATCACAGGCTTTACATAGGCTACTGTACAGCGCAGTATGTCTCAGTGTCTATCCCTAACAGAAAAATAAACAAACAGCTTGCCAATGAAATATAACTTTCATTTTTCTTATAAACAATGATTGAAAGCAAGGTTAAACATTCTTTTTTTTTTTTGCTTAATAGTTTTTTTTATGTATATATAACAAAACATTAAAAATGACAAATATATTCTACTGCACTACACAGGTGATGTCAATAAAATCATTGTAAATACCTTTAGATATATGTTTCCATGTTACTACAATACGATTCATGTCATGGCAACCAAAATTGTACATGGCTTATTTGACTTATTGAATGCTCCTCATAATTACCTTGACTAAGCAGATATGCAATATCACATGCTGTGAACCATAATGTTCTACTGATTAATAGAGGATTAATCACAGGATTAAAATCCAAATAATGAAAATTAAAAAACATAATTTGTTTGTGTTACTTGTGCTAAATTGACTCATGGCACTGGCACCTATTTTGACAATATTTTCTTCTTCATGTCAGCACTTCATTGAATGACACCCTTACAGTTATATTTACAGCACATGCAAATGAGGTTGAGCAGATGATAAACCCTCATAGTACAGGTCAGGCATTTTCTCACTCATCTGTTTGCACATTAGGACACATGAACGGAAGGGCATGTGCACAAATACTTTAAATAGATGCAGGAACATTAATTATATGCTTGTAGGGGAGAGGTGCCTCTCTATAAGCGTATAAATTATTTCACACATGGCCATTATAACAGAAGCTGCAGGCAGGCACCATCTCGTAGAGCAGGAGTGGCAATTCACGAATGGAACCCTTTCATCAGCATCAACAAAGTCAAAGCTCATCAACATCCTGCGCCTAGGGAGTTTCCTTATTACTGTTTACCTACAATAATCTACATAAGCCACTTCTGAAGCTTTCATTATGTCAGGAAAAATTCAAATCAATTACTAGGAGGTGAAATTTGTTTATAATACCCAGGTAACGTGGAAATAATGTAGCGTGGTATTGCAGATCCCTGTTGACTGCTCAAAAGTTTAAAAGCCATTTTGGAGCTACTTCACATTCCTGTGAAAGTCAAAATCACACAACACTTAAGCTGTACGTCGGGCAAACACTTCGGCATTCAAGAAGATAATAGCTGCAGTTCAGTGTTTAAAATTAATCTTACATCTGCTGTTTTTCAGCTCAAAGCCAATGCTGATTAATACTGGGTCAGGGTTGGATAATTGCGAATGTTTAGGGCTTGAGTTGTTTGTTTTTAAGCTTTGTTTGGTGTTTCTTACCAATGCATGTTAAGAGAGGGGGTTTTCCTTTATGACTGACTGTGAGTGTCCCCTGAGATGTGAATGAGGGGGAAATAACACATAAACAGACTGACAAGGAGACTACAGCTTGAGAATCACATCAGAAACCTTCTCTAATATACTCATGAGGAAAACCAAAAGGTATCGACTTTTCTCTGATTCTGATATGTTTTGACATCATCTCAAAATCTCAGCAAAATTGAACAGAAGGCTTTTTCCCGTGTTGAGTGAAGACACATGTGATCCTTTTGCCTTGTTTCCATGGACACATCATTGGAGAACTTCCCCAGCTGGCCCCAACTGCCTGAAGTGTTGACGGCAAATAACAAGTGAAGGATTTAGTTATAACCAAGACAAAAGCAAAACTGACTTCCAAGTCCAACTCTCAATCTGATTAAAGTCCTACAGCTATGACATAATGGAACAATTACAGTAGATATATTGGAAGTTTTTTTTAATAATACGTTTATTTACGTGTGTTCATATTTTGTAGTAACTGAATTTCTTCAGTTTTTTAATAAATGTATTTCAATTATGTATCACTACTTTGATGGACAATCCTATGAAGAATGCCGTACCAATCAATGTCAAGTCACTGCACTTTCTTACCCTCAATTTCAGTTTTCTGAGTCATTCAAAGGTAATTCAAACACTTAATGTCATCATTAGTCTTACTGCTGCAACTTCTGGAGATGGAAGTCAGTCTTTCTTCTTTTCTTTTCTTCTCTCTAGTAAATATGAGATATTTGACCATTTCTATAGAGAAGAGAGGTGTATTGTATACAAAAACATGTATTTGTTGTATGATTTTGCAGTACATTAGAACATTATTTTATCCCAACTATATTGCCTTATAGGTGGAAGTGGCAGAACGAGCATGTGCATACTGAATACTTCGAAATGGCATGTTCACCAGCATTTACCACATTACAGATCAATACAGAGCAACACATTCTGCTGATCCTGCCATTCGATTCTGAGCTCATACCCAAACTTGCAACGATGGAGGCAGCAACACGTTTCCAGTATTCTGATCATGTAAACTGGGTTCAGAGAACGCAGGTTCAAAAATGCACACACTCAGATTTGACCCACTTTGTTAAATGATGAGCAGCACAAAGCTGTTTCTAAATCTTCTAAAACAGCAGTACATATGACAAAAAAAGACAGGGGGTTTGAAATACATGCACAGTGGTGAGTAGTGTGTATGTACTGTACCCTCAGTGTTTGGTACACAGCATAACAAATGCATCTGGATGCATTTTGGGGCACACAAAGCACTGTCATGCATCAATCATACAGTATTATTACTTCTATACTGCTAAAACAATGCCTAAAACTAAAAGTAAAACACACCATTCACACTCATGAGTCACAGACACGGTGCAGCTCATTTGCAGTTTGGTGGTAGACAGTATATTTTCCTTCTGAGGACAAAAGATTACGTTTTCTTCTACTTGTATTGATATCTGTGCATACGGCAAGACTGTTGGAGCTCTCCCACAATGACATCTGACAGCGGCTCATTTCTACACAACAAAACTATCAGTGTTACTTACAGTGTACAGTTCACTCCATCAGTGAGAACAAGCAGCTAATCAGCACTTGACAACACAAATCAACTGTCACTCAAAAATCGAAACTTATTATCTCCAGAAAGTTTGATGTGTAGTTTTTGACACGACGAGCGTATCAACAGCGCTTTAGTTTCTTCTAACGCACTCAGACGCTCTCCGATTGAGTTATTACACAGTGATGAAACTAACTGTCCTTGTGATATTTGTGAGCTTATTTCCTCTTATCTTCTATCTTTATCCATCTTCTCCACCCACTCACCTGAAAAAGAAAACTTATTTTATTCTCTATTCAAAAGGATGATTCATATTCATTCAAATACTTAATGCATTAACCACTGACTCACAGTGTTTCCACTCTCACAGTCTTAAGCCCACTTTATTTAATCATATGTATCCTGCCAATAAGGCAGCAATATTTGGACTATTTTGTTTCACGCTCGTACAAATAACATAGAGCATTTACACTTCATCACCATGTCACTCTCTTAAGACACATACGAATATATACATACTATACACACACATCACGACCGTAAAAAACCCACACACATGCAAACACCTTCTAAAATCTCTGCAATGTTTACTCATTATTTTTTTACTCAATATTTAGATGCATGTATTTGCACACATATCCTGTCGCTCATATGTCTCTTTTTCTCTCCCCATGCTCATTGTGCCTCCCTGAGGCAGAAGAGTGAACTCACAAAGAGCAGTGACACAATGACTTTATTTTTTGCTTTAAATCATTTTTATATGGTCATCCTTGATTAAACCTCAGATCTTTTGTAAATTTCTCCTCAAGCCACCTTATCACCTCATTCAGAACATCTACTTATCCTCCACAGTTTCACTCAGTAGATTCTACTGTGTACACTATTACCTATGAATGTACAGCCTACCTATGAAAAGAACTGTCCTAAAAAGTTGTATATTGAGCAGGTACATGCACTTTGAATTTGCAGTGGTGCATTTAAATCATGGGTTTCTGCAATACTGGTTGAAATGATAGAAATTCCACTAATGGTGAGGAGCGTCAGGCTAATGTTTGTGTACTGCGTTAACCTTTAGGTGCACTACAGCGCACATCCCACAAAGGTAAGCTCACATTAATATTATGTGAGCATAATATATCTATTTTGAGAAGTCATCTATTCATAGGTAATGCTTTGCAAAGGCGATTTATAAAATGATTATTAATCAACAGTGCTGCCTTCAGTATCTGTGATGTCAACTCCAGATCTATATCTGCAGCTGAAAATAAGAGGGCATATCTGAATCTATCTGTATGGAAAATAGTTCAAAGTTATATAGATGAATTAGAAATTTGAATTTTAGAAACAGGGTCAGCAAAAACACGTTTACTGCCAGGCTGCTGCTCTAATTCCAGACCATTAGGTGGCGGTAAGATGGTTGTAAACCAGCTTACCAGGTGCCAACACAAACAAGAAAAAGAAGAAAAAGAAGAAGAAGAAGAAGAAGAAGAAGAAGAAGAAGAAGAAGTAAAACGGTTCTGCTATTTGGTAGCTAACAAATGTGAGGTTAACTAAATTTCAGACGCATTCTCTACTTTGACTGACATTACCTGCACACCATGGCGGACAATCAGTTTCTGTTGGACATGGACATCTCGTCCGAAAAGGACTGTTGCTCCTGTTGTTATTGTAGCTAGCGCTACTAGCGTTAGCTAAATTAGCAAACACTGCTGTCTGTCTTCGCTCTCAGCATATTCGAGGTTGATTCATTGCGGCGGGGCAGTAAACCGCAAAACAAGGTAACTCTGGAGCAAGTTGTAGGCATAAACAACTGACCGTAGCAATGTTTATGTTATGCTTGTTAACTAATCACGCAATTGGCCTTAGCCAGTATTTTAGTCAAGATTGTAACATTAGTGCACGATGTGCTAACGTTATTTGACAAGTGACATTAAACATCTGCCTCTGCATGCTCTTGAAGAAGACACCTCAATTAAAATGTAATTAGCTAACACACCTAATGCTGCCAGCATCGTAAGCTTTAACGTTAACAAGTTGGCGTTATTGCTGTCTACCTGTTTTGAGATGGAGCAGCAGATAGCAGCCAGTGAGATGGTTCTCGTTCCTCACAACACATCTGTCTGAGTTGTGCGTCTGTGAAAGAGAAGTCATGTCTTGCAAAGCCGCAACCAAGGACAAGAAGTCGAGCTTCAGCAAGAAGCTGTTCAGGCGAGGCTCTGTGCGCTCTGTGGGCAGTTTTATGAGCAGAGTCCTGAGGACACTGACTGCGTTATCCCACTTTGGCTCTGAAGTACAAACGGAGGATGACAAAGATGATGGAGGATTTTCCACGTTTAAATCTGGAAGTAAAGATGTGCCCATGGATGATGGGGACCTCGGGGGTTTCCTGTGTGGAGAGAGAGTTCCTGGAGTGTCAGGTTTAAAAAACCACGGGAACACCTGCTTCATGAATGCAATCCTGCAGTGCCTCAGTAACACTGAACTCTTTGCTGAGTATCTCGTTTTGGAGCACTATAAAGACGAGGAGCTGGATGAGGACAAACCAAAGACAAATGGCGTACATCTGCAGAAGAAGGGTCCTCTGGCCAAAGGGGAGGTTACAGAGCAACTGTCAGGACTTGTGCGGGCTTTATGGACGTTTGAGTATACCCCCCAGCATAGCAGGGATTTCAAGGTAAATTCATTATCTGTACAGATCCTTCTTGTGGGAAAATATAATTTGCGAATGCATGCTGAAAATCACTGCAACACAAATTATGATTAGCACCTGCACTTAATGAAACTTCCTTACCAACACATTTAAGCCGTGCATGCATTGTAACCTTTGGGCCATGCTTGTTTGTTGCAGAATGCTGTGTCAAAAAATGCCACCCAGTTTAAAGGGCATGCTCAGCACGATGCTCAAGAGTTTCTACTGTGGCTGCTGGACAGAGTACATGAGGACCTCAACACAGTCAACCCCAGCATCAGGCCTACTATAAAGGTGAATTTAGAGGACTTGTGGGTTGTTGTGGGCAGAGTTTGGAGTTTTATTAAAAAACACTAAGGCTTGCCTGGTCTTGTTTCCTTTTTATTACATGGAACTAGTCAATAAAACACAGCATATGAAGGCTGTATGGCTTTCCCAATAGCTTATGAACCCTGATAGACTGGTATTATTTGTGGCTTATACATCTAACTAATAAAACCTGTTTGTGTTTGTTCAGCCACCTATTGAAGAAGATGATCAAAGCATAGAGGGCCCATCTCCTCCTCTCTCTGCTGGGTCATTTGTACAAGAACTGTTTCAGGCTCAGTATAAGTAGGCTTTATGTCCAGTTAAAGTTCCATGTTTTTCCAGTATGGCCACATTATCTCTCTGCTACATTAAGAGATTCCCCCCCCCCCAACAGGTCTTCTCTCACCTGTCCACATTGCCAAAAGCAGAGCAATACGTTTGATCCCTTCCTCTGCATCTCCTTGCCGATCCCACTGCCACACACGCGGTGAGTTACTCTCTTGAACTGTGCTACAGCACAAGGTGTGTTCAGCACAGGGCTCAGTTGACAGGTTTTTACATGTTCATGATGATTTATTACTGGTTTGCAAGGTTTAACAATGTATTGGTACAATAAGCCTTTAATAAAAAGTTTTCTATCATCCGAGCAAGCACAGAGATGACACCTTTCATTGTGTATTGACAGGTTTAGGAGAACCTGAAGGAAATATCAGTATGTGTGGTTACAGAAGAATGAATGTAACCTGGTGTGTTAGAGGAGTGTGTGTGTGAGGGTGCAGGAGGAGCAGGTGTGGGAGGAGTGTGCACTGTGGAGTTTCAAACCAAAACAACAGTGTGTTCATTTTAGAAAAAAATGTCATAGACTGTCAAAACATGTGAACTAGGGGGAAATTGAACATGTTTGTTTACACTATAATAAAGTTTCACATGGCTGTAAAGCAGGAGAAACCCTGCTTGCATAGTATGTATGCAAAGTATGTTAAGACAGTATTTTAATTTGTGTTAACTGTTTTTGCCAGGCCCCTGTATGTGACAGTGGTCTACCAGGGGAAATACTCTCACTGCATGAGGATTGGCGTTGCTGTTCCCCTCAACAGCACCGTCTATCGCCTCAGAGATGCTGTGTCACGTGAGACCAAGATCCCAATGGACCAGGTGCTATTCTTGTCTCTTATCAGCTCAGGGTCTGACACAGTGGGACTATGTTACAGTCACGCCATGTTACCTCACTGTTCCTAAAACCAGTTCTACCTCTGAACAGTAGTTTGTCATAAACCTAGGTTTTTTTGAAGTGGACTCATTATACAGTTGGAGAGTTGAAGACATTTTTAAACCCAGTTGTCCTTAGGGCTGCAACGACTGAGTGCTAACATTCATTAAAGCTGGCAGGATATTGTCATGACACTATTAGTGATGCACATTTTAGATTTACTCTTTTTTTTTTTTCTCTCTCTTTCAGTTCGTTTTGACTGAAATGTACTATGATGGTTTTCATCGTTCATTTTGTGATGATGATGATGATCTTGACATCATTCAAGAGAGTGACTCCATATTTGCCTTTGAGACACCAGAGACCTTCAAACTGGAAAACATACGCACAAAAAGAGGTAAATCATAGTTGTTTTTTTGCAGATATTCAACTTTTTTTCCACATTAAATGTATAGAAGGGAATCTATGGAGACTTGTTTGCATCTTTCACAGGAAGTCTCCTGGCAAACCTGAATCATAACAACTTGAGGTATGGGGCAGAAATCAGCAGGACTCCATCTTTCATGCAGGGGGCCATGACTCCTTTAACTGCATCGCCCAACAAAAACCTGGGTCCAGAAAAAATAATCCTTCTGGTGTGTAACAGAGCTTGCACCGGCCATCAAGGAAAGAGGTAATGCATTTAGAATATTTTATGTTCTGTGATGCTAACTTGTCCTCTGTTTTTCTTATGACTGTAACACAGGCCTTTTTCTCATGTTCTTGTCAATAATAAAGACTGGGTTATCATACCATACCAACACAATACCATGGTAGCAGTGGATTAATGGGCTATTGGTGTTGTTCAAAGGAGAAATGGAGAAATTGATAACAGCTAACAAAGCTACATTATGTTGTTTTAGGTTTGGACTCCCTTTTGTACTGTACATGGAGCGCACTGTGACCTGGGATGCTCTGCAGAAAGAGATCCTGGAGAAAATGCGTCATCTATTGAGGCCTGGGGTCTACATTCAGGTAGGAAGGGGAGCAAACAGTCTTATATATTGCCTTATATGTTGAACGTACAGTAAATAAGTTGATGCTACACATGGTTGGTTAGCCAGTTTAAAAAATGGACAGATGGATGGATAAGAACATTTGTATTTCAAACATGAACCTGCAAAAAGAGTGAAAGACGTGACATTATTGTGAGATTACTATTAGTGTAATTATTAACAGGCATCCCTATTGTTTTTCTGATTACTCGTTGTTAGTAAGACAGACATACTAGGCTCACTGAAGTATTGATAGTGGTGTCTCTGTGTGCAGGTTGGACCTTTCAGTCTTCGGGTGGTTGGCGTTGTTGGTATCACCTACCTCCTTCCTCAAGATGAACGACCACTGTGTCACCAAACTGTGGATAGGTCAGTTCTACCGTTTTATACAATGTCTGTGTTAAAATCAAAAATGTATATTGTGGTTGATTTTGAATGATATGTAATTAATATGTAAGTCTTGCCATTACACAAATGTACCTCTCTTTAATGCAACATTTATGTGCATACAGTATGCATTCATGCATCTTCTGACATAATGCCTTTCACAACCATTCATGTTGAAAAGGTGGAAAAATAAAATTTTAACGTTACAAGGCAAATATACACAGACTTTTACTTTTGTTTAAAAATACTGTATTTGGATTTGCATATTGTTATTTAATCAAATATTTGGAAGAGATTTTACTTCATCCGTCTTGGTCTTAACCTCTTCCTGCAAAGCCAATCCAGTCAGTCAGCCAGACGTTTTGTCCAATGGAATGCAGATATTTGAAACCAAGAGTGTTTTCTCAGTATTAATTTCTGTGAAAGTGAGCTAGGCTGAAGTCAAAGCAAACACTGTATGCACACAAAGGTAAAGACAGGCATGATCTTGGGTGATGGGGTGATGTCAAAATTACATCCATTTCATCCTTTAATCTTCTCTTTACACACACGCCCCCTTCAGTTCTGTTTTGCTCATAGGCCTGCTTAGGTGACATGCCCTAACATGAGTTTGACAGTTTGTTAAAACGCCAGCACGTTTGGCTTAATACCTACATAAGTTTGCAACAATAAAACAAGTCGCAACATTGGTCCTCCATAGAGGTGCATGAATCAAAGTGAAATCAAAGTTGTTCTTGTCATTTCTGTGATTGATCAGTAGGTTATTTCATGACAGCTGGAATGTCTCAGAAATATCCCTTCATGCTGACCCCTTTTTTAAATGTCATGTAATGGCATATGGATTATGTGGCACACAACTCTGCCCAGAAAAAGCTTTAGCCTACAGTGACATAAATGAAGTGGAATAAAATTCCATTTATAAATGACACCTGCCTAAATGACTTCCCTTTGTTTCCCACTACAATTGTTTCCCCTACAGAGCATACAAGTCCTGTGGACAAGGGGGGCCACCACATGTGAAGATTGTGGTGGAGTGGGACAAAGAGACCAAGGACTAGTGAGTGAAACATATTAATATTTGCAGTAGTTCTGTGGTCTGTTTTGTTTAATCTAAAGTGTGTTTGTTCTGCACAGGATGAAAAGGAGCCAGGTTTTGACATTTGCTTGCTGTAATCTTCATTGGGAACTGTAAATTGGATTGTTGCAAAACTGTTTGGGAGACATGCATACACCAAAATACATGTGATTAAACTGTGGTGTTCATTTGGAAGAACGGGTTAAGCCACTCATTTAAATTACTTGCCTTGTAGACATGGCATTGAATGTGTAATTTACTGTAATTTTAATAAAGGCTACTCATTAACAGGCAGGCTAACAAGCTTGTCTTTGTAAGCGATTATGTAGAAAGCACAATTGAGATGACAGTATCAGTTTTAAAGTTGAATACTATTAAATTTTTAAAAAATATGCCTGAATCTTGCAGCGGTATTTGTCAGCCATGACAGAGATGAGACAAAAAACAATCAACAGTATCACATATTGAAACCAGAGTTTGTACAAAGTCTTGAAAGTTTTCAAGGTTAGGAATTTGCTTGAATTCGAATATACTTCTTGAAAAATGCTTGATTTTCAACATAATGGTGTTTCATCTACACAGTCAGTCATGTAAACCAAAAATATAATGGAAATGAAAAATATTTGAAATGAAATGATCCCATCGTCATATTTGTTTATTGTCTCCTGGAATTTATAGTAACAATTTAGATGTGATGATAAAGGCGTCGAGAGTCTGGAAATTTGTGGTTTAGGTACATTGAAAGTGCTTGAATTTTACTCTTAAAAAGCTGTATGAACCATGTGAAACAAAGTGTGACCTGAAAGCATTTGAAGGCCCCAACTGAGAGCCTACATTGCCAACTTTTGAATCCCCTATTGGTCAAACAGGTCATCCACTCCTCATACCCGTTCCTCAACTTAATGTGACTACTCATTGGCTTAGAAGGCAACAACATGCCACAGTCAGGAAAATAAGCTCACCCACACATCACTGCACCTTCATGTGTCCATTTTGCAGTTGAAGGTAATGCTACATTTCAGTAACACTGATGGTGACAGTCGTTGCATTGTGCAGGATTTCTGAAAAGACTAACTGCCAAGCTAAGCAACACCTCAAAGTTAACGGGGCTGTTTTACAGGACTAAACCTATTTTGAGCCATCGAATGTAGGTGTCTCCCACTATTTTTCCTTAAAGGCTATTCATCACATTATTTGCTTTTAAAAAATAAACTTGCTTAATTGACTTACAAATGTGCTTAATTTGAAACAGTTGTGGTTTTAAAGTAAACACCAGAGACTGGTTCCGCCTACACAATGTGTTGTGTGGTTAACACTCACACACATATATACACACCCTTTGCTGGTCAAATGGAAGTCACATCAGAAGTTTTTGTAGCTCATCAATTTTCCAGGTTGGCGCAAAAGTAACAAGCAAGCAAGTCTTTGTCCCCAGCCCTGGATTACTGTGATGTGTTAAACAATTACATGAGCTTTCTTGAAATAATTTACTTTGATATTTGATTCTCACATGACTTTGCTGTTGAATGAATGGACGACTGTGCTTCATGTCCCCCACAGTTTGTTTGGACACACTGAGGAGGAGTACATTCCTGATGCTGAGAGTGTGTATCTGCACAGGGAACAACATCATCAGCCGCAGGCCTGCACGCTTGCTCAGTGCTTTCAGCTCTACACTAAGGAGGAGCAGGTAGCATTTTGGTCGCATACACAGATACACACACACACAGTCTATTACTGCACTGTCAGTAGTTTGACATTAGAAAATAAATCTTAGATTTGCCTTGACACATGTTAGTGGTAAGCATATTTTGAATTATAGCCTCGCATTTGTCTCCTCCCCATTGGTTTATTATTCTTCTGCTAAAGTTCAAAAAGCCTTTCACTCTCTGTGGTTTTACTGTGTATTTGACTCCTAATGCTAGGTTTGGAATAAACTAGAAGTTCTGAGCACAGACCTACATATTCATTGTGGTTTGACTTGCCTGCGATTGCTCTGGAGGAGAATAGAGAGGAAAAACTCAGGGCCTCATCCTGTGTGAGGCCCATTTTATAAGCAGTGTGGTTGGAGCTTGTCCTTGATGGCTGCTGCTGTGTGTGTGTGTGTGTGTGTGTGTGTGTGTGTGTGTGTGTGTGTGTGTGTGTGTGTGTGTGTGTGTGTGTCTTTCAGCTGGCCCCAGATGATGCCTGGCGCTGTCCCCACTGCAAGCAGCTGCAGCAGGGCCGCATTAAGCTCAGCCTGTGGACGCTGCCGGATGTGCTCATACTGCATCTCAAGAGGTTCAGACAGGTATTTCAGCTCAACCAAACACTGTATAAATAGAAATGTGAAACTATTTTATTTTATTGAATTTTTTTTTGCATCAAGTTTTTGTTTATCTGTGTTTGTGTTATACTTAATGTTAATTGTTGTTAGGGATAGGCAAGGGTATCAAACCTTTAATACATTTTTGGCACTGACTGGAATGTGTCAGTAGCACTGATTATCAAAAACTGTCAAGCATCAAAAGTTGAGATCAAATATCTGATCACATTTGTAGTTATGTTTACCTTGTTTACTTTACTTAGTTTTAAACTAATTCATTTTGGCAAAGATCTTGTACAGATGCTCAGATCTATGGCTTCATTTCTTTATATTTATATTTCTTGGTACTGTCATTTTATTTTCTGAAGCAGTCATGCTTTGTAGGTTTGACTAAATGGGTCTTAAATGTAAGGAAAGAGCTGGGTAGCATTTTTCATAAAGCATTTTGAAGTCCTCAGTAATGGTTGTAGGTACGTTATACTTTTCATGAAACCACAATTACACTGAGGCTCCACAGTTCTGTATGATAACGTATCACCCCACCACAGGTGCTATAGACTGCAGCTAGTAGGTAGGCTGGAGTCGTTCCTTAAATGCTGACCTGTTTACCTTGGCCTCTGTTTCAGGAGGGCGACCGGAGGGTGAAGATGCAGAACATGGTGAAGTTCCCGCTGATGGGCATGGACATGGCACCTCATGTGGTTAAGAGAAGCCAGAGCAGCTGGAGTTTACCTTCCCATTGGTCGCCGTGGAGACGGCCATACGGCCTGGGAAGAAACCCCGATGACTACCTGTATGACCTGTATGCTGTGTGCAACCACCACGGGAACATGCACGGAGGCCACTACACAGGTAATGCTGTCAACAGCTGTTTTCGTTCAAAGGTTCTATGTGAGAATTATCAGGATAGAGAATTAGACTGTATATTTTTGTGTTCATCATCATTTTGATCTATTTTTGCCTTTGCTTTGCACTCAGCCTACTGTAAGAACTCCATTGATGGTCAGTGGTACTGCTTTGATGACAGTGAGGTTTCACCAGTAGCTGATGATGACGTGTGTCAGCAGACGGCATATATACTGTTCTACCAGCGGAGGACAGCTATTCCCTCCTGGTCAGCCAACAGCTCTGTTGCTGGTCAGTATTGATTTCCTACTGTTGAATTCCAGTCATATTGTGATGAAGACTGGTGTGAAAGTGTTTTATTGCAATATTTGCATGGACATAGCCACAAAGGTATACTACGGTACCATTGTGACAGATGGTTTGGGTTGGAGGTTGAATACTGGAGAGAAACTAACACTGTAATGTACTATAACGTGGAGCTGTCAGCCATTAATTAGACTGTGCTGTGAAGCATGGCAACAGGGCTGCTATGAAGGTTTTATTGGAGCAAAACAACTGAGCACCTGTGACAGTGGAATTTGCAGTTGTAGAAAATAGTCACACGTGTATCAGTAAATTTGAAGTCACAAAGAACAATGCTTTACAAAGTAGCAAACCTGTAGAATTTTTTTCTCTCCCACAAACACAACACAGCAGTTACACCTTCTCAAACTCTTCATTGCAGGTGCACAAATCCTATGCTACGAATCACAAATTAAGAAACTCATATGCTCACACTTTTGCTACAGTTGCTGCAGTGAATATGGTGCAAAACACATTCACACACCCGTATTAGAAAAATGTGAAGCCATGAACAAAATCTGCAAATCAGTATGTGAGAAGTAGAATATTTTCTCACAAATATATATTTTTTTCTTGCATATATTTCTATTACAAACACAAGTCAATAACTACAACTGCTTGAATCTGCCTCTACGAGTCTCAAAAGCTGTTTTGTCGCTCACAAATTCTGTGCGCTCTCGCTTTTGCACCACATAGCTCAGTGAAATGTGGAGTACTTGTAGCCCTGTAGCCAGGGGTCAACTGCAGGTGGCAGTAATGCAACGTCATGGATGCCAACTGCCTGCCTTCAGGTCAGACCTTTTGGGGAAATTGTCATATTAGAGTTTTTGTCTTTTACGCAGGTTCCACCAGTTCATCCCTGTGTGACCACTGGATCAACAGGTTACCTGGCAGTAGGCCTGCCAGCTTGGCCTCTGGAGCCTCATCTAGACGCACCTCTCTGGCGTCACTGGCTGAGTCAGTGGAGTTTCCAGGAGAACGCAGTGAAGATGATGGTGAAACAATGCTTATATTTGTTTTAATTTATTTGATTTTACTGGTGTCAGATTGTAGTTCTTTGTGGTGCTCCCTTTTGTACATATTCATCACACACACACATGAACTACTGCTTTCTTCTGACTTGCATTTTAAATGTCAGGTCATACTAACAGTAGCACAAAGTTAAGAGTTTGCTTTTGATTTTGAACTTTTTAGATGGAAAACCACGTTCGAATAATGCCATTTGTAAGTCCATCCACCCACCAGATGAGACTAGAAACCAAAACTAATACAAAAGAGAATACATGTGGCAAACCATCATATAGATTGTTATAGACCCAAATGACGAAAGGAAGCATCTTCAAAGAGACAGCTTTGCTTTGTACAAAGTACCATACTCTTTCCGCTGACATTATTTCTGTTGGAATCAAAAGATACCACCAAGGTTTCCCAGAAGTCTTTATAGTCAGGAACTCTCAAATGCCAACTCCAAAATTCCATTATTACATTTTTAAAGAGGGAGAATATTGCAGGGATAAGGCAGAAAGTGACCCGACATGTGTCGCATCTGACTGGGACAAACAAGAGGACATGCCTGACACAGCTCCGTACTGTGGGAAACCTCACATTCCGAGTGAATCCACATGGAGACAGATGTTTGCTTGGGCTGATGTTTGTGGTTAATATAAATGTAGGCTCTGTTTAACCCTCCAGAATACAGGGTTGGCATAGTCCCTAAATATGTTGGCCAGGCAAACTGGTATTTAACTACAACTTTCACAGATCTCACTATGGATAATGCTTCCAAATAATGTAATGTATTTAGCTATACAACAATGTTTTGTTACCTATATGTCTGAGTGCCTAAACATTTAATTGTGGCATCATACTTATCATAATAGTTTTTATTTTATTAATTTTTAGTCATTTGTGGTTGTTATTTTATCATACCACATTGTAGAATTTATTTTTAGTAACATGGAAAATTGTTGTTGTTTCCAACAGCCCTTTAAATCTTTTTGAGAGTTCTTCACAAAAAATAAATACATTTCTCAAATGTTTCCTTGTTTTTAGGAGGATTCTCTGTCCGCCCTTTTGTGAGGAGCATTCAGCGTCAGAGCTTGTCCTCAAGGTCTTCCATTGCTAGTCCTTTAGCCTTCAGTGACAGTGGGATGAAGCCTTCCTGGTCTCTCTCTGCGAAGCTGCACATGAGATCCAACTCACCTTCACGTTTCTCCCTTGACTCTCGATGTTCTCCTCCTCTAGAGAGGATAGGAGAGGCCTGTGATGACAAAGTTTCCACGTCCTGTTTTGGCAGCTACAGTAGACATGAACGCTACTTTGGCAGCAGGTCTCCCCTGTCTATGATGGAGAGCAACTTGAGTGACCAGGACAACAATAAAAGGTTCCTTGACATGATGTACTACAGGGCTCCCACTCCAGTAGAAAAGAAGAGCACCAAAAATGACCCAACTGAAAACAACAACCAGATTACAGCTATAGACCAAAACATTCTACCCACCCAAGCTACTCCCTCCAAAGAACAGAAACGTAAGAGCAGTATCGGAGGGTTTGCCTCAAAGGCAGGAAGCACAGGCTCCACAAAGAGTTCCAGCAAAGTGGAGCAAGAGAAAACCTCCAAGAAACGTTTGTGCGCAACCCTTAAGACCCCCACTTCTGAGACGTCTTCCAGTACACCCTTGAAAGGCAAAAAGACGAGCAATACTAAAGAAAAGAGTGTAAATGCCAAGAAAAGCACCTCTACACCCAGTGGAACTCCCTCCAAAACAAAGGAGGCAGCTCAACCTCTAGAGGCAACGCCACAACATAAGCCATGCGTTCGCTCCACACCTCTGTCCTCAGCTTCTCCCTCGCCAACTGCAAAGAAGAATTCCAGTGTCACTGAGAGAAGCTCCACGAGCAGTCGGAAAAAGCTGGTCGAAAGGAGCTACAGCAGAGATTCTATGCAGACTAGCCCTCTGGTCGACAATCTCCGAGGCAGCCTGGTAGCCCGCTCTCCCCTGTCTAAGAGTGGGGAAAGCAACCGGCCTGAGAGGAGATTTGTGAGGAGCTCCAGCAGCAGCTCTTCTGTCACTAGCCTGCGCTCACCCAGCGTATCCACCAGAGACCTGCAGCGCAGCAGCAAACCAGAGGAAAAAGGGTTATCTTTCTTCAAGAATGCCCTCCGACAAAGGGAAAGCCGCCGGTCAGCTGATTTAGGAAAGAGCACCATGCTTGCCAAAAAGGCCTCAGAGAGGACATGCAAGCAGAATGGACCAGCCAAGGACATCGGTGGTGATAATGGCAAGACAGGAGACGCTGTGTCTTCTCAGAAATCTTTAGAGACACATGGAGATGAGACAAAGTCAGAGACAAAGGCGTCTTCCAAGCCCCCCAGCTCACTCAGTCGCTCTCTTTTAAACGTTGGCAAATCCAGGTCTTCCAGTTCTGAAGTAAGTCTCAAGTCTCCCACAAATGGGAAGAAGCCTCATGAAAGGATGGCTTCTTCCCGAAAGCTGTCATCAAGCATGCAATCTCCTGCACGTACAACACAGAGGCCTCAATGAAATGTCCATAGTAGTTATATTGAACAACTTACATGATGCAGCTATTTTCTTTGTGCCTGAATTTCAGTGAGCAAATGTATTTAGAAAGAGACATTTTTTGATGTTATGGTTTTGTACACTGGTAGCAGATGCATATTCTGGCTTTGAGGTTTGGATGCTGGCAGGCAGCTTTGGGTGTCGTTAGCTTGATACTGGCTATAAGCACTTAACATCCTTTTCATATTTAGGTGCCAAACACTTGCCTGGTACGCCGTCAGTTCTATTTTTGTACATTGCAGTGTACATTGTTTCCAGTTACACCTTTAAGCATTAGGTATGATTTTGATGTGAGTAAGAAAATGGAGTGCAGGGTGCTCGCTTGACACATTAGATGTTGTCTGGCACGGAAGGTACATGAGCGTTCCATATGCTTTCAGCTGTACAACACAGCCTATTTGATAGTTTGTACTGCAGGCCTGTATCACAGCTGACAGAATTCCCTATTGGAATCTTGAAATCAATTTATCTTTCCTTCAGACAAGAGGCTTGTTACATCTTTGCATCGCTTTAAACATTAAGTTTAGTTTGCTTGCAAAAGATCGTGCTGGCAAGGCATGATTTAAAATGCAGCAGCCTATACATTAAAAGAAATAAAGGTTGTAAAACATTTTCAACTTGTATGCACCAACAATGCATAATATGTCTTGTAGAGTGACATTTTGAACTGATATAGACACGCATTCTTGCAATTAAGATGGAAATAAGCTGTTGATGCTTAAACATCACAGCTGTTGTATAAGCATTTTAAACTCAACAGCAGTGAGAACAGAACCGTAACATCAAAAATAGTCTCTGGACAAATACTGAAACTGACTTGATATGCTCACACACACATACATACATACATACAAAAGAGTTTCATTCTGAAATAGTTGTGGCTAAGCGTTCGTAGCAATTTTCATTGATTAAGTAAAACCTGCAATCGTTTTTTCAAACACTTTCTCCACACACCTCGTGCATTGGTTAATAAGGGTAGTATGAGTGATTTTTGTGGAGGAAAAGATATTATTAGACTATATGTACTGATAAGTAGCATCATGTTTCATGTCTTGAGAGTATCAAGGATTGGTAGCTGAAAAGACTGATTATGAACATTAAAAGAGTAAAACTACAGAGGTGATGGCAGGCCCTGGACCAAAACAGAAAAGGATTTGAGACAAGAAAGAATTCAGTACACACATTGAGACACGTTTTCCAATATTTTAAAACTTTATTTTTGTTAAATACTAGTACTTTTTCGATAGAAATGTATTTTATCAAATTATTATTGAACTACTTTTTCCTCAAAGGGTTGGTGTGTTTTGGAATGAAACCCTTTAAAATCAAAGTATATAAATACATATATATGTGTGTGTACAGATATTGATAAGTATATAGTGTATATAACCCATTTTTTCCTTTCCATGAGCAAGATGAAAATAATCTTAAGCGCCTTTCAATACTGTACATGGAAACAAATGCCTTTGGCAACATTGTAGTCTACTACTGTATGCATCACTGAGTAGGAATGTTGTATTGTTCGCACTTTGTATCGAGAAAATAGTTTTCTTTTACCCAAAATAGTCATATATATATATATATATATATATATATATATACCCACTCTAACTTACTGTAATTATCTAATTTTTAATATGTTGTTTGTTCATGATTTCAAGACATATCATAAAGTAGTGTCAACAGGCCTTAGACTTGAAATGGTAAAAGGGTACATTCATCTCAATGTTTCAGGGGTCATTTTAAGAAGAAATCACCCCTTTACTACACCTGGTGCTGTAACAGACCAACGCTCCTCTGGCACTGATATTTCTTAAATGAGCATATTTTCAAATGCTGATGTTCAGAACTGTGACCACACACTTCAGTGGACCAGAAACCTGTTGGCAGCATTTATCATAACCTGTGGTACCTCATTGGAGACGACAGTACTTTGCCATCTTCATCAGGCTGAAACAGAATATTGACAATGAGCCATTTAATTAATCGTAGAACTGCATTTATATAGTCTCTGAGCAGTTGTTGTCCAAATGTGGATATGTAGGCTGAACTATCAGACGCTGCATGGTATATTTCTTTTGCATTAAATGATAGAAGCAAAGGCAGAGGCAGGATATTGTCACTGCAGCTCTCATGAAACTTGCTGGTCTTGTAACAATCAGCTCTGTCATTGTAGAATTACCCCACCTGCAATTGCAATATTCATACATTAGATACCAGCATAGTGTATGTTTTTTTTAATGAATGAATGTGGTTATGCCAGTGAAATCCAACATTAGTAAGTTTTTACTTTAAACATTAACATCATCTTTGAATTATAGATCTACAGTATTTCTCTCAACTGTTTCTCTGTAGCATCTACCAGGTTTACATTGGTTCTCAGATGGTTTCAGAGGAAATACCACTCAATTTAAAGATGTAATGTATGTTATTTAAATGGCCTGTGCAGGGTTTGAGCAAATCAGCAGCCTTTAACGTGCCTGGCATTGTTTTTGGTCAGAGAGGCAGAGAGGTAGAGAGGTTTGCTTTAGCAACCAGTCCAAATCAAATGCTGAGAGCAGTGTTTTACATCTCATCGTGTAGAAATGAGCTGTAAGGACAAAGTTGCTTCATATTCTTCTGGTGACTTATGCAAAAGTTGGATAGCAAGTTGATTGCTATAGCTTGACATTATTATTTGAAAGTTAAAGATTCCCAACAAGCGGTTCACCAATGCACTGTGGCAGGTGAAATTGCTATATGGTGACACTTTTAACCCAAATTCTACCTAGCAATGTTTTATTTCAATTTAACAGCCATCTGTTGAGAATACTATTTAGGCCACAGAAACAACAAAACACAAACATAAACTACTGTGTTCAAACCATCATTGGCCATAGAAATAACATACTGCTGTTTAAATGTGGTGGTATTCCTTTAGCTGCTCTTTTCTACTTTACATTCTAATCTATCAGGAACCTTTGCATGGCACTTTGGATCAAAGCAGGACTATTTTGTGTCAGTTTGGCTTTCACCGTCTTGTTTGCCTGTTTTAAAGTCTTTAAGTTGTAGTGGCTAGTGTGCATTTTAGAGCTGGATCATGTCATTGCACTTGTTTGTCCATTCATCCACTGGCTAAATAAGACGTTTATTGGATTACTAATCCATTCATGCAGTCAAAACCCAGTGCATTAAGATGTGAGGCCCCTCACTGACATTTTTATTTATTTTGGGGGGCAATGTAAACAAGGGTCAGGCCATGTGAGTCATACTGTATATTGCGTATAATATTCAAATAGGGGTCATAATTTGAGATCATATTGTAGCCAAACAAATTTTTAATGAGGCAAATGAAAGAATTATTTTTCTGTACAGAACTGCACCCCTCTTGTTTTCCAACCAGTTTTCATTCATCCATAACACTTGTGTTTATCGCCACCACATTGCCTACATTACTGTGGTTTTTACCACAAGTAAGTGAGCTCATTCAGTAGCAACCTTGTGGTGTTTACTCACCAGTCTTAAATTCTTTAAAGAGGTCTGTAGTATATTGCAGAGCTGTTCTAAAAATCCCAATGTATGATTTGAATGTCTACAGTATCAGTTTGGTCCTGTATTATGTCACAGGAACCTGCTGTCATTTAGTGACAGTAAACTTTTCAGTAGCTTCCAATCATTAAAAAAAAAACAGCTTTTTTTTTTTTTGTTTTATTATGTCTTGGCCAACATACTAGTAGTAGAGCAATAATCCAATAATCATCTCATTCTTTGACTTTTGAGAGCTCAAAAGGTCATTGAAGACCAGACAAGCACTGTAATCCATATGAGAAGTATATACAGTATATGTCCAATTAATCCAAATACATACCCGATGAAACAAGATGTCAAAAATCAATGTAAAACGTAAGAGAAAATTAATCATCTTTACAGAATTGATTTTCCTCTCTAGCTTTCTTCACAGAAATTATTGTCTGTGTTTTTTATTTGTTGTCAATGCACAGAATTGAGAATGATTAGGGAATGCAGTATTGCATGAAAACGCTAATGCATGTATTTCATTAACTATGCAAGAGTCTGGAGAAAGCAGAGCATGGCTAGTTTATTCCATTGCTTCATTTGCACACCATTCCAATATTTAAAAATTGTAAATTACAGAATATTTAATCTGTACAATTAAAATGTTAAAACTTAAAAATCTTGGTTATACGAAAATCTATTTAATGCCAGTATTGCTTTTAGCATTCTACCATTTAATGTTTATATGTTTTAATTTTTTTCCCATTTTATTTTTGAATTCTGCTGATCTGTGCTCTCTGGGTGCTCCTACCAAACTGGTAGGTTACTGTCTTTTGTTTTGACAAGATGTTTAATATGTACTGTTGTACACCAGCAGAGACAACACTATGGATGCGATAATTTCTATGTGGTTACTAAATAGCCTCATGTATGTATGTATGTATTGTGAAAAGGCCTTCCATTATTTCACTCCAGTGAAAACAGTTTGTGAACCCCCTGTTGAAATGTTCTCAGCTGCATCAAAGATGTGGTCAGTCTCTAATATAAAGGTAACTCAAATAAATATACATATACAGCTAAATGCAATAAAGATGGTACATTTGAAGTTTTATATTACAATATGTAATGAACAATGACATTAAAATGTTAATGTTCAGTTAATACTTTTTGTAGTATTTATGCCACATCAATCATTTCAATTGTGATTTTTTTATTTTTTTATTTTGAAACGGGCAGTTTATCAGCAAACAAATGCAACTTCCAAACATGCTTTAAAGCAGCACCAATATTTTTTTCTGATAACTGGTGAAGTGGGTATAAAACATAAATCACTGTCGTCGTTAAAATGCATGTATGCTTCCCTGCAGGAGTTAATTAAGATTAGAAAATCCTGCATTGAGTTATTGGTGTGACACAGCTGTTTTGTTTTGTTGTTAACAGTCACAGCCACTTTTTCAAGGTGAAACCATTCATTAATGCCATAATCTGCAACATTTTTGTGTAAGCATTTTACCACTAAATTAAAGTTGCAATAACCACTGAAACTGAAATACCAAAATCCTACATTCAAGCCACTTACGATACTGTAGAACTACAGCAATACAAAAGTGTTCTCCTTAAACTTTCAGAATAACCAACTTAAGTTGTGAGTTTGGGGTCAATTTGTTTTTGGACTTTATTTTTGGGCAGGTAGATGAGGCTTGTGCGGGCATTTTTCAGATGTAAACACTACAAACAGATGATACTGAAACCTTTCAGAAGCCTTAAGCAAAACAAATTGTAATGAGTAGTTTATTTAGATGATACAGAAACTAAGGAGCTGTGTAATGAATGAATGTCATGAGTCTCATTTAATTTTTTTAAGCTAACAAAGAACACTACAGTGCTAAATGCATAGCACGTCTCCCCTTTGACCTTTTTGTCTTTTACTTTGTTTATTTAATGTATCGTTCCTATAGCATTTTGTAAAATACAGTGTGTTGCATTCATTGAGAGTTTTTTTCACTTATTGAGGCCATTTTACTGTATTTCTTGTACCAGGTTCATGAGGTTGTTATTGACATCTGCATTGTCTGAACTGGCCTAATGTTTGTTTAATTTTATTTTTACATTCGGGCCTCTGTTCCGGCATTTCATTTTTTCTTACATTTTCTTTTCTATTTTTTTAAGAGTTGAGTAAAGTGTTTTGACATTCAGTAGTTTCGAGTTCATTAGACTGTGTCAAAGTCTTCTATGTTAATTTATTTAACTTGTGTTATCATGTATGCACTTTTGATGTTTTTTATTATTATTATTATTATTTCTCCAAAAGGACAAATGTGTATATACTTTGTTGGTTTACCCATGCAAGTACAAAATGAAAAATCTGATTAAAAATATTGAAACAGTTATAGTGGTCTTGTTATTCAGGTTTATATATTAAGTTTAAGGTTTATATTCGTTCCTACACTAGAGGGAGCTTTTCTCTAACAAATTGTCCCTCAGCATGACTCCATACAACATGTAGCTCTTGGATTTCAGTGGTTTATAGAGACTCACACTCATACAGCATTAAAAAAATAATTCAATGTAAAATTAACCTTGAAATTACACAAAGTTATGTGTGTTACTATTTCACATCATCAGACTGATTAATGTCAGAAAAGCCTGTGATCTCACCTTGAGCCAGTAATGAGTGTAACCAATCAATCAGCTTTCAGATCTGCAAAACTGTCCACAGTCTATCTCTATAAAAGCGTTTTGTATTCTCGCAGCTGTCACAAGTTGTACTGTAGCAGCATGAGACACATTTTGAAGGCATTTTTATTGTGATGTTCAAAGACCCCCCTTTTATCCAGTTTTTACCCAGTTGGGGCTGGGCAAGCAAGTGTACGAGCACACAAATCTACTGCTCATTGTCTCGCTACTGCAGAGACTGTGTATTATCCAAGACCTCAAGGCTGTGCAATACATGAGCAGCTCTAAATTTCTGGGCAGGATTATTATTTCAAGCCTTTCCTGGCCGCAGAATATAGGGGGTGCACGAGCTGGGATTTGCAGATGCAAGAATGTCTGACCTCAATGTTTACTCAAAGAGGGCGTCCACCTGTCATTATACCCTAGCACCTATGGCTGCAATGACTGACATACTTCACTTATTCAGTTAAAAAGTGAATGTTAGATTAGTAATATTTTTTATAAGAATTGCAATTCATGTTCTTCACGGCTGGATCATGATTAGATTCTTGTCTATTACTTTTGACCAATACTTTTTAACAAATCAGATTAGATAGATACATTTCTCTGAACCAGGCAGGAAATAAAAAGGAGTGAGGTGCACAACAGTGCCCTGTGAGAAGCATATTCTTGGACTGTCTCTAACAACCAGCTTGAAGCCACTATTGATTCATCAACTGTTAATTCTTTAATTGATTGATCATTATGCTTTCGAATGTCAGAAAAGCATATGTTGAAGGAGCCCTCACATCCTTTACTTAAGTAATTAGCAATATATTAGCAATAATTAAAATACTCCATTATAAGTAAAAGTCCTACATTCAAAATGTTACACAAGTAAAAGTATAGAAGTATTATCAGTACTTACTTTAAGTGTCAAAAGTAACAGTACTCATTATGCAGAGTTCACTAATATCAGAGATTTACATTGTCATACATATTATATAAGTGGATTTTTATTATTAATGCATTAACATGTAGGAAGCATTTTAATGTTGCAGCTGGTCGAACTGGAGCAAATCTTATCTACTATGTGAAATGTTAGGCATTTTCATCTATTTTCATTTATAACAATGCATTATATGAAAATACTCAAATAACTAACCCATAAAATTGTACTGAAGTACTTGAGTAAAGTACTTTGCTATGTTCCACCACTTATAATCAGTGATCAAAAAGCAATCTTTTCTTCTGATCAACTAATTGAATATTCAACTAGTCATAATACATTCCAATAAAAATGAGCGTTTAGAGGCCAGCATAACTTAATTAACAACTGTCTATTTGATTGGCATCAGCATATCTCTCATGATATTATCAGTCCCACACGGTACAGTGGAGTTACTTTAGCATTTCGCCTGTGGTTTTATCTCCTTTGTCCCCTCTTTTGACTCCACCCCAGAGAGTGCCGAAAAAAATCGATAATAATTGATTTTAGAAGGCTAGAAAAGGCGGTTGGGATTCAAGGGAAGATCCAGAGGAAGACAGAGACAGAGCAGTACTCGCACAGAGGTGCGAGAACCTAAGCATAATATGCATGTGCTGGCACAGCTAAAGGTCACCAACATGAACCTGTCTGTAACAACAGATTATGAAGTGTCTGGGCCTCACAGCTACTGAGGTCTCACATGTAAGATAAGAATAATGGCAGCTGTGAACAGTGCCGCCACCTCTTAACTGTAAATCATTTTAATCGGTGAAGAGAAAGGTGGGTTGTGTTCAACAGCAGCCAATGGTAGAGCTTATTTTAAATGATTTTCTTGAGGCAATTGTTGATGATTAAGCTCATAAATGCTGCAAGATTCAGTTGTTTTTGACATTTATTGTAAAGTGGGAAATAATGTACCAATACCAAACCTGCTGCCCCAATATCAGCATTAATTGTCATGTTCCTCCAGCCAATTAGTTTCCTGTTTTCTACTATCTGCTGCTGAGCTTTCACATTCACTTTCACACTGCTTGTTTGTTATCCCTTTTTCCCCTAGACCCCTCAATCAACCTTCACAGGGTAATGTTCAAAGCAGGACAAGACAGCAACAGACTTTCTCTACAGAGAGGAAGGGCTGTTTGATTTCTAGTGCAGGATTCGTCCGGGGTCTGGTGGGTCAGTGTGGCTGACAGCTTGGAGATTGACAGTTGAGATCTTTCCCAGGCGGAACAGTGTTGGACAACATGAGCAGTGATCCAAGGCACCAGCGAAGGGGTGGGGCGGCTGCAGATGTGGTGTATCCCTCAGTGAAGTGTGTGTGTGTATCTGTGTGTGTGTGTGTGTGTGGTCTTTTGGCTGAGGGCCATGCCCCTCCTATCATCAGGACTGTTGAATGGTACTCAGTACCTGCAGACTTAGAGCCAAGCACCTGGGGACTCACCAATGGTTCAAGATGAGTGAAATTTCAAAGAAAATGGGAACGCGTTTTTTTCTTCTTTCTTTTGTCATTGTTTTCTTTATTGAATTTTTATTATTCCCTGCTGTCATTTCCTTTCCTTCTTTATCTAGTGTTTCAGACAAAGCAAATACACCAAGATTAGCACTGAGAGAAATTGTCACTCTTCCTGATTTTGATCAGAGCCATCCGAACGGTGAGTTGATTTTAATATAGATGCTCAATCACAATGCTGTAACGGTGTTGCACAGATTTTTCTTCTCTTATGAAAATAACACACTTATAAAATATTATTTGTTCAATATCACAATAACGATTTCAGAAGTTGATATTTAGGGTCATGCTCCACTTTAGAGTGTGTGTATGTGTGTGTGGTGGGGGTCTACACATTGTTTTATAGTCTTCAGATGCTTATTGCCAAACTTAGAGAGGTGAGGTGCATCTGTTACAAGAAATATTAATTTTTTCCCAAGATTTTGAGTTATTTCAGCAATTAATTAATCACAAACAATATGTTCTCATACCATGTGAAATATTTAATCTCTAGCACATAATAATATCATATGTAAGTGTTTGGTCTAATTTGTTAAACTCAACAGTGTGGATCATTATGTTTACATGGCTGTGAATCCCAGGCATTTCATAGCAATAGCATAAAGTAAGTATTAAGTATCCCATTCTCTGTTGTTATGGTTGTAGGATCAGAATCAGACAGGTTATAATGACCCTGTGATTTTTACTAACAGCACCTTCAGCATTCTTTCAGTTATTTCGATGACTTGGCCACATTTCCATCAAGGTGGGATAAAACATGCGCAAACCTGTCTGTAGCTGTGCTTACATGGACACTGTTACTGCGCTGAAAAAGCTGCCAAACAGCACCGAAAGTCTTGTAATTTTCAGCAGTTAGTGTTATTTGACCACCTGTTAGATGGTTTATGAGGAAGACAGTAGAGCCAAAACTGTCAAGGTAACAAGTAAGTATGTACACACTGGCCTTCCAAATATAAAATAGTTTACAAACTGTTTATCTGAGAGTAGATGAACATTTTCCAACATGAGAATATTCTAGTGCTGTTTGCAGTTTCTTACCCTGACCAAGGATGTTATGAATGTAAATGTATATCTACATTTTTGCCCCGAACACTACACATGATGGCATTAGCAGGCAATAGAAAAAGAAACATTGCATGGCTCTTTATGTTATGCTTTTCTACAGGAACAAAAGGCTTGAAGGAACCATATTTTAGAGAGGCTTCAGTGCTCATGAATCCTCTTTATCATGATACATGGTTTCATGAGCACAGCAGCTAATATGAATATAAAGCCAGATGCCCCCATAAGCTGTTTCACCATTATTTATTTATGAATGAATATTCTCCAACTGCACTAATATGTCCCTGGGCTTAGGGAAATGGCCTAAAGTATTTGTTAAGCTTGGCCTGGGATTCTTTATTACCTGTCAAATCTCTAAAAGTAACACTTTATCATGTGGTTTTAGTTATTTTTCTTTTCACCCCCATACGATACAGAGAATCCTCTTAAGATGTGAAAAGCGGAATCTGACAGCGGATGTTAGTTGAGCCTGTGGAGGCACTAAGATCCACATAAATATTTTTATTATTATAACCTGCAGTTACTGCATTACAAAAACAAACTGAAAGAGAAATTTGATGATGCTTGTCAAGAGCACCAGTGTTATTTATTGCATATGAAGGCAGGAATGTCTGTGAATCTGGCAAATGATGGTTTCAATATCGGGGAAAAAAAAGAAGCGAGTTCCTTCAATCATAATGTAGCACTAAAACACGAAAGCATCTGTATTTCTTAATGACCCTGATGTAAATGCTGCGTCTCCACTCACGTATTTACATCACAAACATAATCAAGAGCGCTGAAGGGGAGTGAATTGGTACCTTAATACAGTTGGAATGGGATTCATCATTACTTTCCCGTAGCACTATTTTTGTACAATTGGAGAGGAGCGATGTGGCAGACAGAAAGATACATTTGAAACTGCTTTACTTTACATAACAATCTGGTGGATTCTGTTGGTTTAATGTGGATGAATACAGGAACAAAGTGCCTCCCGTGTACCAAAATGTGCTTATTTATGCTGTGGTTTCCATGCATATTTAAAACCCTTAAATTAAACACAATCATGAATACACACTAGAGCAAACTCAGATGGTCTTAAACATTTGAAGCACTGCCCGCTTCGTTGCCTCTTTTTAACCTTTATGTACCATTTCCAAGGGGAAAGATAGCGTTTAAAGTGAACTACAGATTGTATTTTAGCAATATCACAACGAGTCAAATTTCCGGCCTTGTGTCATGTTAATGACAAGTTTAAAAAAAAGCCATCCTCTCTGCTCTGCTAATTAACAGTAAGAAGAGGCCCCTATCACATTCCCCAGATTCTCCTTTTCACCAATGAGAATAACAATGAACCCAGCAGAATGAATTATAGGTCGTCCTGTGAGTAAATGAAGAATAAAATGAGCACTTTAGTACACAGTAAATTTTGGTGACCATTTAAAGGCACCTTTAAGCTGTTTTCAGTGCCCACAGAAACTGACTAATGAGTGTACTCACGGTGCTGTAATGAGTCAGCCAAGCGTTGGCTTTAACCAGAGCAGCACGCTAAACCAGAACACTGCTGCTGTGTGTGTGTGTGTGTGTGTGTGTGTGTGTGTGTGTGTGTATCAAGCTCTCTCCTTAAATTCCCACCAGTCTCTGGCTGGCCTTCCAAACAGCCTTTCTTCAGCGATAAGCACCGCCTTTGCTTTTTAATTCTGGTACTCAAAATGCAAATAACAACACTAATTCCACCTCTATAATAACTAGAAATTCTTGAGACATAGATGCTAAGATGAAAATGCATAATTAAAAGATACATGGTTCTGGTTAAAACAAACATTTTCAGACTCTCAGTGGATGACATGAAACAGAATTTCATATCCGAGTTTCATCCCTCGTGATAAGTAATGTATAACCTCTCATTCTACAGATTCCTGACCTCATTATGACAGCTTTCATCTTCTCTATAGAGCCAGAGTGTCCTAAAGAGTACATTTAGCTGTTGCTGTAAGAGACAAGATGAAGCCCTCAAGAGCTGGAGAAGATTCACTGCAGTTTGCTCCTCATAAAGTAAGAAATGTCAGCCGTGACTTTGAGGCAAGCTGTTAAGTCTACCTCTATAATTATGATTTAAAGAAACACATTAATGAATAAAATATCAAACTGTGCCTTGAGTATGTAAACTTGAAAACTCCCGTGGCAACTCATGATGATCTTAAAACTCTTATTTTCATGCATTATTAATTGGTGGTAAAATAAAGGGAAAGAAAACAGATCAAAACGAACTCCACAAAAAGCCTTTCCATGTAATGCAGAGGCAATTTACAGCAATTTAGTGTGGCTGGAATTCAGCAGTCTCCTCAGGCGCCTCTTTTATTTTCATGGAAGATCCAGTGACAGTAATGAATCATAGTTAAGACCATACTGCAGTGTAAGCTTGCAGTTTAATAAACAGTCAGCAGCTCACTGCTTTTGATCCTTGGGAACGTCATTGTAATAGATTACAGTCCACCACGTTGATAGTTCTCTGACCGATCCTTCTCCGGCATTCCTTCCCCTTCCGCGTTTCATATTTCATATTTCTTCACAGAGAGCTCAGAGGAAAAACAACAACAAGCAAACAGACCCGAGGAGCCTTGCTCTGGAATGTGAATGCAATGACCTTGGCTCATGTTATCCTCCTGAGTGTTGAGTTTCTGTGGCTGAAGGCAGGAATTTAATCATTGCATTATTTTGTCTCTGAAACAGGTCCACTCTGACATTCTAGTGAAGGACGAGATGTGTTTGGAGAGAGTTATCAGCTCTTACACAGAAGCAGAACCCTTTCAGTTTTCCTCGACTTTCCCTCGTTTATCATGAGATGATTGATACGTACATCTAGTGCTGACATGAGGCCATTCTTCTTAATTCTACTCAACTTCCACCATGATCGCTGGAGCAGTGAGTCAGCATGGGGTTATGCTGTTGATTAGCGTGCACCATCAGTATTGGTGAGATTTGTGACATGTGACATTTCAATCATGGTGGTGAATTGTTGTTGGTCATCCCATGCAAGTGCTTGTTTGAACAATTGGAGCGAGATGGCACTCAAAACTGTGCAAATAGCTTTTCTGTCTCCTGAGTGCAATTGAACCCAAAATATACTGTAGGCTTGTTCTCGGATGTCTCCAAGATTTTGGATCCCATCTTGGAAGAAGAACTGCATTTTCCCATGTGCACAACATAGCACAGGTGTACTCTCTTTGGTCCCATTATAAGGTTTTGTCAAACATTTACCCTGATAAAGTTCTAGAGTCAGGATACTTATTTCTAAGTGGTTGCATTGTTCATAAGTGTGCAGATTCTTCTTTCTCCAAAGCTGAATGTATTAAAATTGTGTCAGATTCTGGCATGTGTGAAATGGTTTAGAAGCATGTTGCAGCCACCAGCTGCCCATCATCCATCCTTGGTGAGAGAATCAAACACAGTCCAGGACATAATGCTTCACACATTGCAAAGCACAACGCACAGAGCTGCATGTTGAACAATGAGGTCTTAATATTACATAACATGCCAGGTGCTACTCTTTCCTCTGCCCTCTCTCAGCTTTCTTAGCATGAATTTTCCTTTGGTGATGTTCACAACTGGAGATTGTGTGGCTGAGCAAGTCCATGCTGGTCAAAGCTTTTCCTCTAATACATGGAGGGCCTTTGATGCTGATATTATAATGGCTTCAAGGAAAAGTCTGCAGTCAGTTACTGGTGATATATATGAGGGCACATAAAACACAGAAATATTATACTTTTATAATATAATACTATTCCTGTGTTTCAGTGCTGCCATTTGTCAAATGTAAGTGGCAAATTCTGTAGTGACAACAATGAAACAGGGTTGTTGACAGAAAGCAGTTTTGTGGCAAGTGGCAAGATGATTATTTCCTTCTTGTTCTGTATCAGTCTGAATAAAAGCACCAGCTAAATGCCTGAAAACTGACTTTGAAGAACATGGAAACATGCAGCAAATCCAGTTGTGCAATGTGATGCAAGATTTGTAACAGTTAATTCATCTTAAAATGTAAACCTTAAATGAAACCAAAATAATAAAAGTACAAAGTGAAGTTCCATTGAATTTTATTTTTCCTCGGGGAAGATACTGTAACATAGACAGAAATGCCATCACAAAACCTTTCACCTACGATGATTGATGACAGTGGTGAAAAGTAACTAATTAAGTAACTATACTTACAGTACAATTTTGAGGTACTTGTACTTTTACTTGAGATGCTACTTTATACTTCCACTCCACTACATTTCAGAGACAAACATTGTACATGTCTCTCCATCACATTTATTTTACAGCTATAGTTACTGTTTACTTTGTAGAGTAGGAGTTTTAATCCAGAACACAAAATCTATACAATAAAAAAGCTAAATCTAATGAATATTTTAATTATCTATCCATTTATTGATTATTTCCATTGATTGTTCAGTCTATACAGTATAGACTAAACAGTATATCTTATAATGTTTTCTGACATTTATAAAACAGTATAACATGTCCATCACAGTTTCCCAGAGTCCAAGTTGCACTTTTCTGTTGATCAACTAATTAATTAATTAATTAATCAACTAATTGTTTCAGCTCTATGTTACACCATGCAACAGTGTATACATAAGGTAGTTATAACAATATAATAATATAATAATAATGTAATATTATTCTGAAAGGGGCCATTCTGCAAATTGAATACATTTACTTCTGATAATTTTGGACTGTGTGAAGTATAGTGCGGTATTGCTACTTTTACTTCAAGCAGCTGTAATCAATATTTTTATAATAACAAAGTATCAAATGACAACGTGAAAACAACGTGACAATGTGAACGGGATCTCTCGTAGTGATCATAGTGAACCTTCAGAGAATTACCACCTGAATCTGCAGCCCTTGGCTTTATGGAGCTTTATAGTGAGTTTCAGCTGTTTAACTGTCTGGCCACAACTTCACTATTTTGGTTCACTCTCACCGCTCTCATAGCGATGTTTTCGCCCGCACCTGTTTTCAGTGAAAAAGACCCTAAAACCCACTGTACACTACCTGCTCAGCACCAAACACAGTTAGCGACTAGCTGGTGACCATAGTTGGTAGAGACTAAAACCAGAGCTAATAGAAAGTGAATATTGGACTTTCACCAGGTGGGAACATGACTCCAAATTAATGATAATGTTGCTCCGTAACTGGATGTGTAAAAACGCAACCTAACAAGTTCCTAACAAATTCAGTGTACAAGGTGATGTTATGTCAATGTTGTGTTCACAACTTGTTTCCACTGCCCCCAAGTGGCCACATAATTATTGCAGTTTTAAGTAAAGGATCTGAATACTCCTCCCACCTCTGTTGCTAGATGACATAACAGCTAAGCGGTGCATCTTTCCAGCAAGAGCAAATACACATATCTGAGTGATTTACAAGTTCTCTCACAGTAAATTTTAAAATGCTGTCAGTCATATCTGCACATACTGTATTGTACGGGACCTGTTAGACTTCCAGATGTGCCTCACATCACACAGAGGGGTGTGGTGTATTGTCTCACTGTGCATAACAACTGATTAGAAAGATGGAGGAGGAGGAATTCAACACCACCTGACATGCAATAAAAGTGGCTTTAATCAGTGTCATCATATCCTGAGACCCCTCTGCCACGTATTATCAAGCCCACAGAATACAGCGAGACAGTCAATCCCACGCCTGCTGTGCTCAGAATAAGGATATGCGAGTGCAATCTAAAAGCTGTTCCACTAACTGAGACAGAGCATCTATAGAGCCCTGTTCCAGGGAGCATATAATTTCCCATTTCAGCATATTGGCCTGTTCTGTAATTAATCTTAATTTAGGGGCAGCAAGTGGCAGGGGAGGGTGTTAGATGGAGGCTTCAGAGATTGGTCTGCTGTCAGGTTGGTCCTGTACTCAGGTCTTTTAATAAAGAAGAAAGGAGGAAATTGAACACAATCGGTTGTCATCGAGGAAAACTGAAGAGGCTATAGGAATGATTTATGGTATCTTTTGGGATCCTGGTGTATGCAAAAGTGGAAATACGTTAGTTTAAGATATTATGCTTGCTGACTGTTCTGATAGGCTATCTAACTCCATAGGCAATTATTATAAAACCTTACTTGGTCTTTTTCAGTGTAGTTTATTGTGTCATAAATCACCACTGCTTTTATTGTATTGTTTCCCCAAAGAAAACAGAGACATATATTTCAAACAGAGGTGTGTACTCGCTTCTTTATGATTATCGCTACAACAAAGGCGCCAGATAGCAATATTTTCATTATCAAACATAACCACAACGAATGATCCTGAGATGAAAGGAGGTTACTGCCAAGCTTCTATAATCAGGTTTGTATTTATGATGTATATTCTTTATTAGAAAAGCTGATATTTGTGTTATTATTAATTAATCAGATTTTGTCTTCCTATTAGGGCATTTAACACCTCATCACACTGTAAATATCTGAGCCAACAACTAGATATATTTGAAATATAAACCCTGCTATTGAGATGAGACAAAGCACACGGAGGTCAGTGTGTGCTGCTGAGAACAATATGGCCGTACATGGTAATACGGTATCTATTTTCTGTTCACACAGGAGCCAAATAGATGAATGTAGCATGAAATATGGCTCGGAGCTCAGGGACTGAAGTCGAACCGGTGTTTATGTTTAATTGCAGCAATTTATTTATTTAAATCTGTTAAAGAACACAGTGTGCTGTAGGATTTACCATCAGGTCTTTTAATGACCCACATCTTAAGGAGTGCATAAGAATGCTAAAGAATGCTAATGAGGACAGGACGGTGAATACACCGAAATCACTGAGGAGTTTTCAAAACAGTTTTCATACATTAGGAGAGACTGCAGGGACCTTTTTTATTTAAACTGGGAATCAGTTGCTCAGTAGTAAGCCTGTTTTAGGCCAGATCCTCCTGCTCCACTATGCAGAATAATGAATGCATTTTTAATATTACAGAGATTATTGGGCTTATCCTTTCACAAGACCGCCGATGGTTATTCTCAGACTTCTATCTCAGGTTCAAGCTGAAAATCCCTGTGAAATGTTTAAAATATCAAGTAGTTCAACACTTGCGGTAATTGTGCATATTTGCATTGATGGGCTTGCTGTTATTTCACTTGGATGATATGCAGGATATGTCGTGTGGGAAATATTAACTTCTCCCCTCACTCTATCTCTTTCTGTCTCTCCTCCAGTCCTCCCCCTCCTTTCATCTCTCATCTGCAGTTCTCGGCTGATCTGCCACCATCTTTAAAGTCGCCCTGGATCTCTGAGAATATTCCTCGCTCAGCAGCTATGGATGAACTGATTCTCACACTCTGCTGCTGTGTAGAGGACTGGTGTGAGATACCTATAGTTTTACCCCCACACTCTCTTTTGGTATATGACAGATTTATAAAATACTACACCTCAACACCAAAACAGGCTCACTAAATAATAAAAAATACCATTTCCCCTGTGAGCGTGGAGGTTTAGATGAGAAAACCTTTGTTCAAAGGCAGAAAGACTTTATTTCAGTTACCGCTGACTGAGAGTCAACATGTCTGGTTTTATTTGTCCAAACATTGGTAACACACAGGCCTGAGTACTCCCAAAGATCTGATATAAGGCAATCCAAACAAGATAGGCCCTTTCGTCTAATCAGAGTCTTGATTGTTATTGATCTTCTCTCCTTTCTGCAGAGGTTCAGGAGTATTTTTTATCATTTTGCAGTGAAGCTGCTTCTATCCTCTGACTGTTTTGGTTCAGCAAAAGCTATTTGATTATTTTCTGTAGGCAGTGATGTGTATTTTGTTTGTTTTTTATGTAGTTAAAGCAGGAACAAATACAAGTTTACATAGCTGCAGGTTTATTAGAGTGATGCTCATCATCATACTCAATAATAAATAAGGAGAGCAGCCAGTTTGGATGAGGCTGTGAGTAGGAAGCTGCTGTAAATCTTTTCATCTGCCAAGCTGGAGGGAGTTTGCTGTACCATCAGCAAAGTTTTACAGCCCATTGGTACATTATGTATCGAACCTATTGTTTAAAATGTGTCTTTGTTTGAGCTTGTTTCTTGCAAGAGAATACATGAGCTAGACTGCAGCGTAAATGTTCTCAGGATGTGTGCCTTATATTGAAATCTCACATTTTTCACAGTACAGGCTGTCTGATGTGTGGTGCAGACTGTATTCAATCCTGCAAACACTCCACTTATAGTCAGAAATTAGTCAGTCTCGCAGTATTTTACAAGAACATGTAATATCCCTCTGCAGGCTGTTCTAAACATCGAACAAGCAGGTTTATACCTCTAATAAATGATTTAAGACATGATGCTGCTCCTCTTGGACATGTCAGATCAGATGAATCTTCTGTACAATACCCTTCTCTCATCCCTTTATAATAAGACATGAACTCTTGATTAAAAATCTATCTACCTGACAAACTTATATAAGACCGTATGCCTCAGTTTCTTGATTCATGTTTGTTTTCAGTTCCAATCTGACAGGGCTGAGGTGAGGAATCGCTCAAGTGTTTCTTAGGGCAGTGGCCCATCTGCCTTCGCTCCACGTCCCGCCAATGAACAGCGTGTCACTTGGACATGTTATTTACCAGACTGTTGCCGTTCTTTAACGCTACACTAGAGCGAGACGTCCCGTGGAGGAAAGAAGTGTTTTCTCATCGTCTGCACTCCTAAAAAGAGATGTAAGCATTAGACCAAGCTTTAAGAACATAACAATAATGCAGAATAAATATCTCCTGCTCTTGTTTCTGCTGCAGCCTTTATTTTTAGATACTGAGGATTTATTGTCAAACCACTCACACTGCCTGCAGCCACACAGGTTAATCAGTAATAATTACCGTAACTGGATACCAAAGCAAAACATTCATAATCGGAATTGTAATAATGATATTTGTGGCGCATGCAGTGTTTTTACCTGTGACTACCGTAGTGTGTGAGTGGGAAGGGTCTGCCCACATAGCCTGAAGCGGCAGTCAAAAAATTTCACTATGATTGGTTTCAATGAGGATTCATGCCTTATGGTGTAAGACGGTTTTAGTGCTTCTGCAACCAGGAAACACTGCTCCATTCATTTACAGGTAGATACTTGATACTTGAAATACGTGAACACTATACTGTAGTTTATGATTTATAAGCCACATATAAAAAAGTAATAAATTACACTATAATGTGGTTGTTAAAGCAGACATAAGGACATTTAAGTGATTATTTGAATGCATAGTATTTGTCAACTTGTACTTGTAACTTCTCCTATGAAGACATATTTTATATTATGACAACTGTGTTTTACTAAATTGTCATTCATTATCTGTTAATAGAGCAGTCTCAACTTATGGGTGCCCACAGGAGGAGTTATAGTTGTTGACAAATAGATTAAAAAACACTTATATCTGCTTACAACTACATTATAGTGTGTTATTAACCATTTTGTGTAAATGCTAAATGGGGGGTTAAAATAAAGTGTGACCATTATTTCAAACTTCTGGTCAACTGAAGAGCAGTTTATTATAATTTACAGTATTTATGGTTTAATATCTCATTAATAATGAAAATAATATTGCATGAATTGCCTACTCAAAAACTTGTATCTTTAGTATTTGACTCCAGCTTTTATCTAAAGTGAAAAATATCTCTACTAATGATGATAAAATCATGTCAAGATCCATTTGCTTTACAGTAATTTGCAAAGGACTGAATGAGTGGGAAGTTAATTGGGGAATTGAAAATCTCACTTTAGATTAGATGCATCTGTGAAGCTAGAAATGCTTCAGTTTTGCTCATTTTGCTGGTCGATTAAGCTCAGTCATGACCATTAGCCTCTGGAAATCGCAAATTCAAATAAGGATGAATGTAATTGGATAGGAGGCATAATATTGCAAAGAGGAAATATTCATATTTAGGGCCAGCAGATTTCTTCTTTGAATAGAAACTGACCTTGGATGTTGAATTCCCATCAGCTTCCTGTGACATTTATTTTCTCCACTTATGTTTTTCCCAATCAATGAAATGTTTTCCGGAGAAGAATCAACAGGTGTTCACTAAGAGCAAAAAAGAATTCCACTCCTCTCTCGGGTTGCAGCTTTCAAGCTTGTTAAAATGTCTGCCCAGCATGGTATGGAGATTAGTATGGGGGCTGGGGGGTAAGTATCAGTAATTGTCAGTCGGTGTCACGGCCACTTTTTGTGCTCTGCGACCCATCTGGGGCCACACGACGCATAATAAAGCTTCCCGTGTACTTCTCTCACATCATCGCAGCACTCTATGACCTCTCAGCCTCTGGATTCCTCTCCGTGGGAGTCGGCAGCACTCCCTCCTCTTAGCAGGAAGGATGCCAGTGATTTTGTGAGGATGCACTGGTTGAAAAAAAACAAACCCTAACACATAAATTCATCATGCACGCTGCAAATCACACCACTTGTGCAATCAGAAGTGTGAAGACAGTGCAAATGAGCAGCTTGTGTGTAGCTGGTGTGCAGTCAGAGAGCTGCTATCTGATTCCTACAGCAGAGCCTTCTGATTCCTCCAGGCCAGTTTATGTGACACATAAATATTCAGTTGCCCTCAGATTAGCTGGTTTTCACCGGATCTGCATCTACCAGATATTTATTTTAAGCCAAGGACTGGTCCAATCTTTATGGACCTCTTAATTTCTCTTTGTGTTCACAAAGAGTGAGTGCTTTTCTGTGTGTGTTCAGGTGTTCAAAATCCAACACCTTCTCTCCAATATTATCATTCAGTTCCCTAATTGAGCTAAATGATAAGACTGTCTTTGCTTTCTGAGTGGTTTGGCTCATACTCTCATTCAACTTGAGACATTTTCATTCACACCAACTGGAGCGAGGGTTTGGTGCACAGACTGTGGAGTGGATTTACAACTCCTCCAGCCTGTCCCCTTTTCTGAACATGTTGAATAGTGATGATAAAACTGTCAGGGAGTTTGCCAGAAGCTCTTTGTTTCAGGACATGAGGCGACTCAAGGTTCTGGCACGACGGAGCCAGCCAGGATTCCTTACAGCCTCCAAATGAAACGCAACTCAATGCCAAAAAGGACACAGACTGTGTGGGTGTGTGGAGTTCAGTCAGACTGACCTGACCTCTGTGACCTCTGTGGAGGAATTCTTCTCTGAACTGAGTGAGGTCTGACTGTGACTTGAAACTCTTTCTGAAGATACTATAACTCACTCACTCACCCCAGTCAAGGCCACTGTTGCACAAGACGACACTACGTTAACCACCACAGCCACTATGCCTTTCACACAGTTTGATGTGACAGTGATTCACAGAATTAACTCTCTTTCTGTTGATGTAAATACTCACGCTGTTGTAATTGTTAATGAGAGCTGTGGAGAAGTGAGGGGCGTGTTCTTCCTGCAATAGTCCTGAGGTTCACAGTCTCTCTGCAGCATGAACAAATTTAGATTTTTAACAGCAGGTTTTACCCAGAAGAAGCATTTTGAACCTGTGCTGCTAAATTACAGACAAAGCAGCCAGTCAAGGAGCACTGTGTATGAGAGCATTTATGAGAACAATTTAATATACGCCTGTGTATATTGCTGAGTTGCCTGAGGAACTGACCATAGTGTATGTAAGAGGATTTTAAAAACACACTATTCCAAAAGCCTGACTTTATTCTAAATGTAGTGTTGCAGACCTGGAAGCTTATACATACAAATAAAGCTGTCACCTTTACTGCCTTATAGTACTAACTGTATCTGCCAGTGTTGCCAAGCATCCATCCAACTGATTGAATCCACAGACTGCCCGGAACTGACTGCTACTGTAAATGAAATGGCTTAGTAATTGTAGGACAACAGACAAATCCCAGCAGATACTGTACTGTATGTTCAGGGGGTGGGTGAGTTATTTGCATCTTTCTTGGAATTGATGTTACAATCACACACTCCATGGCAGGTTGTTTGAAATGTTTCTTAGGGAAGCCTGAAGCATAAATATTCTTTGAACACTAAAGATCAATTGTCTCCGATGATCAAAAACTACTGTGCTATGCTGATTCCCTTTGAAGTTTAAGGCAGTGCTGAAGGCTCCTGAATTCAAACATTGCTGATTCAGTGACATTTGATAATCCCTGCAGTGCATTATCACGCTCTAATCTATCTTGAATTATACAAAGAACCACAAGGATGGAAACTTACAAACACTGTGCTGTTCGTATGCAATAGATGTATTTTGATGCCACTGAGAAAAAAATAATATATGTGGACTGTTTGTCCAGTTTTTGTTCCAGTTTGTATCATTCCATCCTTATGGTCAAGTTTCAGTTTATATATCCTTATATATCCTACATATAACATGGCAATGCTGGACCTGATGGACAAGCTCTTTGCATACTGCCTTGTTTATACATTTTACCAGTGTTAGCCCTTTCATTAAAGTAAAATATAAAAGTTTGTGTCATTCAACTGTCTATATTTTTGTACCAATTTGCTCCCTAATTCTGTAAAGATTCATATTTTACTCACTTCTGTCTCTCCTTTCAGACAATGTTGAGGGGATGTTTGGAAATATGTTCTTAATGAAACTATTCATAATCAGGTCTGTGGGTTATCAGAAGTAACTTTGACACATTTTTGGTACCACAAGCCAGCCGCTGTTTGCTGTCGTTTTGAGGTGACAGCAGACGTCTCTACCGCAGAAACCTCAGTGAATCAAAACTACCAGCATGATTAGATACCGTAGCACTCCAGATAACTATGTGAAATATGTATATATTGTTTGTATTTTTGGTGAACAGATCCTTCAGATGACATCTTGTCTCAAGGGATGCTTCTGATGAAGCCTTTTTCATATTTTGTGTGAGCTGACGATGACAATTGCCAGCATTTCAGTTTGTAACCCATTATGCTGAGTTTAAACTTGGTGTGTTATCTGTGACTGAGTTGGCAGGCCAGCTCAAGGTCACAAAATGGGGAAATTACACACTTAGCCTTTTTAAAAAGTAGGATAAGACAGTACATTACAGTATAAAATATGGTTTACTCAGGCTTTAAGAGTGTTTTGTAATAATCTATACCAAATTGAGTCTCCGTGTTAAATTGCACCTCCTGTCGTCTTAACATGGTCTCTCTCTTTGGATGCTCATCAGGCCCTCCATGCAGCAATATGTGTGACCTTTACATGATGAACCATGTCGGGCCACGGCTCTGACATATCGTTTTGTCTTGGGAGTCTTTGGCAAAGAGGCTCAACTCTCCTCAGTGCAAGAATGCATGACAGAGTTTGGGGGGTCTTGAAAGGCCACTATCCATTTCCAGAACATTTAACAAGCAGCTAGGACACACTGTATTTGCTGGGCCCCATGAATCACACTTGTCCACCCACATCATCCCCCATTATTTACTCTAATGTGTTCTTAGTTTGGAAAAAAAAAGATAAACCATCTTTTATCTCTGTGCTTGGCTCCAATTTCTTTTGTCAGCACCTCTTTTTAACATGACTGTTCTAAGTTCTGTTAGAGCACTATAAACCTCAGCTGCTTTCTTAATTGTTTGCAATGTTGGTGATGTAAATAACTGAGCCTTATTCTGCTGTTGAACTTACTGTACATTGGGCGCTGTGGGTAAGATAAATTAGATAAATTCCTAAAATTCAAATGTAATTTTGAAAGTGAAAGAAAAAAAAAATTATAGTTTCTCTTTCTAGGCAGCCATGGGCATCTGTTTATGTTAGCAGCATTCGCCAGACAAGATCTGTGATATTTGACCATTAAGTAAAACCCTGGCTTAGGTTCAATGACAACATGTTTTTAACATTCAATAGCAATGTTTATAAAATTCCACAACAATACAACATACTACTCTTTCTTGCCGAGAGTTAGATACAACTCTAATGTCTGTGCACTAAATACAATGCCAGAGCCAAGAGACAGTTATCTTAGCTTAGCATAAAGACTGGAAACGGGGGGAAACAGCTAGCCTGGCTCTGTCCAACTCTCACAACATCTGCCTCGCAGCACCTCTAAGGCTAGGAAAAACCTTATATAATATAAAATCTTGGAAAATAGTTGACAGTAATAATAATTATGTGATTTGTACTTTAATGAACTCCTGTGTAGTCGTAAAAAAATGTTGAAGTTCCATCAGAACATTCTTCTGTTCTGAGTTTGCTGCCGGATGCAGCAAGCAAGTCATTTATTTTGAGTGAGAGAAAAACACATTCGGAAGCCTTCAGCTTCAACTCCTTGAAGAAGTGTGGAAGCGTTGGCATGTCTAAAAGAAAAAGACACTCACTTCAAAGACAAACGGTGATCTCGGTCTGTGTCAAAGCACCAGCACGACTTCAAGAAACAGAAAAAAAAAAAATCAGCAGCAAACAGAATTGCACATACTTGTTCTTGACACTTTTGTGGTAAGTCATCACTCGCCATTTACAGATAACACAGAAAGTGGAAATGTATTCAAAATCCACACACGTGACATAGTAACATTATAAAAATCTCTTTCTGAGTCTCAGGAAAATCCAGTGCAAAGCTGCAGCTCTATGTTTTCTCTCTTTCTGTACAATATTTATTTACTGAGGAGTTCAGAAAGGTTTCTGTAATTGCTCGGCTATTCACTGTAACTGAACGTCCTAAATAAATGATTACAACATGAACTTTGATCTCAGAGTCATTTCATCACCTCCTCTGAAAAATGTGCCAGTGTCCGAATCTTATATAACACACTTCCCATGGTCTTCTTGCTCTCTGTGTATAAAGCAAGGTCGCTTAACTGAATTGATTCAGACTGAATATTGTTAATAGACCAGTTTTAATGATTCAGTAGTCAAACAGCTTTGATGCTATAAGTCACAAAGGCTGACAATTCCAGTATCCACTGTAAGTCCCAGTCATGTCAGCAAACATTAATAATCCTCTTACATTTTGAACACTTGTAGTGCAACTTGTCATGCATTTCAGATTGATTCTTTTGTTGCCTTATTATAGCTTAAGAGTGTCTCTGCCAACCACAAGCCATTAAGCTGTGCCCATTTTACAGGCCGACAGAGCAGATGAGCTTTGTTATGTCTTTCAGATGTAAATTACTGTACTTTCACAGATTTGTTAAAATCTGAGGTGAATGTTCAGTGAGTTTATTTTTGATAATTTACCAAGAAGACGACGGAGTGTTTCTAAGGTGCATTAACACACCATTTTCAGCTGTTGTCTGTCCTAGCATGTTGTTTTGAAAGATGCCAAAATGTGCCATGTGTCTACGATAACAGATCACCCATCTTTGGGGTGGTAATAATTCCCTGACAACAAAAATATTTGATGTTGCCAAAGGTAAAATGTCTCCTATAAAATCAATGATTGTGTTGTGACAAGAAATTTAACACAGTGGAAAATTCCAGCCAGAGAGCCGATGCAGGACTTTATTCAAATTATATTGAGCCCACTTAATTAATCTGATTCCCTCTTTAGAAGCCATGCAGTAGATCCATGCTGACTGCTCAAAATGTCATTTAGTCTTGCTTCACTTAAAGTTCTCTCTCTTGTTAAAGTATAACCAACTTCCTGATGATCTTAAATGAGTCTCCACTTCTCAACTTCAGCCACTTTTAAATCTAAATTAAAAACTCCCCCTGTGCCTTGGAGTGATTAATTTTCTCCACTGCACTTTTCTTTATTAGATCTGGATTTCACTCAAACTGTATTGTAATTATTATTTCTTTGTACTATTCTGGCTCTGTCCAAAGATACCAAAATCCACCTACCAGCACCTCTAAAGCTCACTAATGTTATATCTCGTTTGTTTAATTCGTTCAAATACAGTGTAAAAACGACCACACACGACGAAAAATGACTAACTAACCATTTCTTGGCTGGGAGCAATGAGTTCCTGGAGTGTCTGCTGGTTGCCTGGCAATTTCTCCTGGCTATATAATAATAAATGGCTAAATAATAATAATAATCCCCTGTAAAACAGCTAATTGTCATTTTTACACTTTTTTGTACGGATTAATGAAACTAGATATAACATGTTGAGCTTTAGAAGTGGTGGTAGTTGGATTTTGTTACCTTTAGATAGGCTAGCTGTTTCCACATGTTCGCAGTCTTCGTGCTAAGCTAAGATAGCTGTATCCTTGCTGTAGCTTTATATTTAAAAAAAAAAAAATCAATAAATCGGAAAACATTTCTCCTCTTTCAAAATGAAATTATGGATTATGTCTTTCTGTTTTCTTTCATTCTCAAAATCAGTGCAGAAACATGCATGCAGATTCTTGTTCTTCACATTAAGACTCAAGCAGTAAAACTCTATGAGGAAGAGTAATCAGAGCAAATATCTTAAAATGTTTAATATGTGGGTTGAGAGTTCAGGGCCACTGTAAGAAAAGACAGTAAAAGACAAGAGAAGGACTGACTGAATCAACTCATTTTCTCTGAAAGCATGAAAGTAATGACACATTGCAAATGCTTTGTTAAGTCACATTACACTAAACCAGAGCCAGTGTGCCTGCAAAGAGCTTCGCTACAATCTGTGATAATTTCCCTCTGAGAATCTATCCCAGTCAGGCAGAAGTAATCTCAGTGGTTTTGCATTTGCTCTGATTATTGTCTCCTGTTCTCCAAAGTAAGGCCATTAGTTCCACAATTACACAGAGTTATATTCAAGGATGATTCACCATTTGTTTCCCAAAATTCTTGCACATTAAGGGCCAATGAGGCATTATATCAACAGAGCACGTACTCCATCCATGTTTACGACACTGATGGCATTCTCACCCTGAAAACAATCGTGACAGCTTTATGGTTCCATTTCATTAGAGATGCCTTCATAAAACCCAACCTTACATTAATAATTACATCTGAATAAGCAACACAAATGTGCAGTATCGATCAAAAAGGCAAAACAGCAGCATTAGTCTTGTAATACAGGGTTTTAATACTGTAAGTCTCTGCAAACCTTTTGTTTGTTATCTTATCATGGCCACAGTGGCTCATGCGCCTGAGGTGGTCAGGAATGTATAATAGAGATTATGAGTGCAAACTCTGGCATTTCAACTAGAAAAAAGGAAATAGCTGCACCTGTATGTGGAGCTTGTGAACACGCATGAGAGCTCAGTGACTCTTATGTAATGGTAATGGAATCCAGATTACCTGTTTACTTTTCCTTTTTCCACCCATTAGTAGTTAAGTGAACTCTCAGTGTTGTTCAGTGCTATTCATTTTCACCACCTGCTGGGATTTTAAAAGTTTCAGTATCTGTGTGCTTGAGCTGCTTATAGCCGAGGCCGGCGGGCTCTGGGATTTGGCAAGAACGACAAAAGTGGTAAAAGTTTGGGTAAGTGGTGGTCATTTGGAAGAGCTCCTTATTGTGTTCTGCTCTCCTGAACACGCCGTTGGGTACATTCCCTCAGTTGAATAAGGACTTAATTATCTGAGTTACAGACTCAGACTGACTCCATTTATCAGGCGTCCTGGAGAGGGTGTCTGTTATCACTGCATACTCCTTCTTTTCCTCTGAGGGTCCCCTGGGAGCAGTCCTGTACACTGAATTGACTTCCTCTGTGATCCCACATTTAAATGGAAGGCAGCGGACAGAGTGCAGTCCTCTGCCAACACTGAACAATTCTGTGACTTGCAAAGCTGCAGCCTCCATAACAGTTTGTTCATCATTTGTCTTCCAGTTACATTTTCCAACAAAATAGCATTTGAACATAATATAATAACAGCACTGGGTAGCTGTTATGGTAACAAAAAAATTCTATCAGCATAAATTACAGATCACTAACAAAAGCTAAATTACTGTGAAGTTAAATCTAATCCAGATTTGTTTGAAACTTAAAGGAATTGTACAACATTTTGGAAAAAACACTTTTTAGCTTTCTTGCAGAGAGTTAGATATGAAGATTGATACAACTCTCATGTTTGTACACTAAATATGAAGCTAGAGCCAGCAGCTGGATCAGATAACTTAGCACAAAGATTTAAGATTAAGATTGAGGAAACAGTTAGCCTGGCTCCAAAGATAACAAAATCTGCCTACCAGCACCTCTAAAGTTCACTAATTAACACTCTGTATCACGTTTGTTTAATACAAATAAAAACCCAAGGGTTAAAACAGCAATCTGCATTTTTACAGGGGGTTACGTAACTTCCTGGAGTCTCCACTGGTTGCCACGCAACTGGTGCCAGCAAAGAAATTAGTTAGGCACATGACATGTGAGTTCTTATCAGGGAACTTTTCCTTTAATGAGATGCCAGCTGACAAAATGACAAGACATTTAAAACCTCTGCTCATCCAAAATGCAATTACATTCTATTGCTTCATTTCCTGTGCATTATAACAGTATCAAAAGGCAGAAATTCTAAATTATATTTTAATCAACAACACTGTTTTAAATGATTTGCGTTTGCAAACACGAAGAGTAAGTAGAAAGACTCAAACATTGGTACCTTTTTTATCATACAGTTGCTTTCTTTCCTGCCATGATATAGGGTTCTTTTATATTTTGCATGAGAACAATGTAACGCAAATCCCTACCTCGCTTGCATGTGAAACAATATGTTCGTTATCTCTGAGGGTGGCTACCGACAGCTGCGGTATCCCAGGAGCTGGCATCTTCCACCACTACTGCTTAATTAGTTGAGTGTGCCTGGAGACCCATTCTGCACTTGACCTTTCTGAAGGTAAGGCAAGCTGCACATGTTCAACAGACCAGAGGAAATGAGGTGAGGGGAAAGGTTTTCACATTAGTTAGAGGTGTGTGTGTACATACAGTGGGCATGCATGTGTGGCTGTGTTATTCCTTTTTCCCCCCCAAGAATACACAGCTTCTTTAATGGGAATCTTTCCATTAGTGTGACACTGAGCTCGTCAGTTGTATTACATCAAGTATGAAGCAGCATTGCAGAGACATCGACACATCCTGAGAAAATACCAATATGCGTCTGCAGAGGATATAAATCAAATTTTTTTTGGTACATCTTTTAATTTAGAGGAAGAGCTTGAAGTATGATACACAGTGATAGAACATGTTCCTGGAGAAACCTTGGGGAATGATGACATATTCAAAAGGTGCTTTGATGCAGGTAGAGGTTATGCCATTTTAGTATTTAATGAGATTTCCTCTGGGGGTTTCTGGCTGCCAAGTTTCAAATCATCTAAAGTCTGCTCTTCTCATTGTCCGTTGGAGAAAAGGAACATCCTCATTATCCTCCATAGCTTTGGCTCATTACGGGGGACAAGGAGATGTCTCAATATAAATACTTCAACACTGTCCCCCAAATTGAAGAAGTCTTCTTGGAGAAGCTGCACATTCCAGTAAGAAACAAGTTAGATATCTGCTTGCATCTGGATATTTCAAGTGACATCAGACAACAAATATCAGCAAACTTGGTACATTGTAATAACAATAAATATTACAAGATATTCTCAGCCTTTTTATATCATTGTAACTGAGCATTTTTTATGTTACTGATGCATTTTTTGAAGCAGCCTATAGTCACTGTGCTTTCTGGGACACAGCACATTCGCGTTTTTTTTATTTAGATGTCGTCCCCATAATACAGATATTACAAACATGAGCTTGTAAAGTTTCAGGGTTGGAGCCTCAGTAGAATTTCAATAGGTTTTCAAGGCAGAAGTTATAAAAGACCTCTACAGCTTTGGAGTCCGTAAGAGGTGACTCAAAACACATATTTGAACGCTGTCTCATTATTTATTTTTGTGTAATAAGAAGGAAAATGAATGGACTCCGTAGTAATTGACTTTATTGTGCACTGGCATTTCTGATGAGTGGCAGAGGTGTATTTTACCTCCGAATTCTTCAAAGTTCATGACATTTACAACAGCTTCTATGGTATTTACTTTGAAGGTTAGGATGGTCAGTCAGACAGTTTTTAGTTACCCAGTGAATACTTTGTTCTTTCATAATGAGCAGTTGCTACATTATATACATCAATAAACAGTGTGTTTTTATTGCCACAACTACATGTTGTGACATTGCAGGTGTAGGACGCCTTCGATACTGCAAGGAAGCATAAAAAATAAATGAGCACAAGCATCCAAGGACAAGAGGTGCAGAACTTTGAAAGCAGCCCTTTCCCTCCCAGGCAACATGTCTTGCATTCTGTTAAGGAGGCATGAACATTCACCAAAAAGTTCACCTGATATTCTTCAACAGAAGTCACATGGGAAGTAGCCATATGCAGGACTGATAACACATCAAAGTATTCATTGGGTAACATAAGGTGGCAGCGGTGTGGGAGTTTTTTCTCAGTGCCATGTCATCAAGCCCTAAGCATTCTTGGGGAAAAGTTATAATTAACTGAGCTGAGATAAAGTTGAGCTTATTGCTAAACTGGCGTGTCTGCTGATGGCTCACTAAGTAGCAGATAGCTGCAGACGGCATTGGCAGGTTAATCAAAAGTTAATGGAGACTATCACAAATGACAGTTTAAATACTGCTGTTGGCCGCCACACATGTACTGGAAGAGCACAGTTGGAATGCAAGTGAATATCTAATTTTCTTTATATGGAAGGTCACATTGTCACAATTTGCACGTTAATCTGTGATTAGATAGGGCTGCTCAATTCACAGCCCTGCAGTGGGGGATTAATGAAAGTGTAACACCTATGGAAGAAATTTGTCATACCCCAAATACTGTTTCATCATTACCATAGCAGTTTAACATGGCTGCTTCAGCCAGGGTGCTTTGCTTAGATTATCATTTAGTCTTCTATTTTCATTAAATAACCTCTTAGAACAATTAATTACAAGTGAATGCATTTGTAAAATCTCTTGAATCCAGAAGGTACACTGAACTGTGAAACTTTTGCACAAGAATATCATATGAAGCAGTGTTTAATTTTTGTTAGTAAATGCTCACATTCGGACTATATTGCCATATCAAGAAAAAGTGAAAAACCTCAAATTTTCCTGCTGCTGTGTTTCCAACAGCAAACAAATAGATTAGTCCTGAGCAAAAATCACAAAGCAGTATCAGTCAGTCCCACCAAAACAGTTCAAGGGACGGATATAAGGAGAACATTTCAGACCAATTAGCCTTGATAATTGAATGTTAAACCTAGAAACAACATGCTTGTCCATGCAGTTTTAGCTGTGTTGGAAGGTCATATTGTAGTCAGTTCAAAGTTAAATCTAAAGCTGTATTCATACGGGACACAAATATTACCTGAGGACTTCATTGGAAATAATTGCAGAGGTTATCTGAGTTCTTAATCCTGTGTTAATCTGTAATCTGTACAATAACAATTCCACTGTGCATTTTCTGCCATATTTAACAGAACACAGATATATCCAGCATAAATTTGCATCAATCATTAATTTGGGGTTTTATTGTATTATTACTTTTTGCACGGATTCCTTGGTTTTCTGCACATTTCTTCTCTTTTGTGCTTTTTTTTAATGGAGGCTTCAGTGGAAATTATTAATGACAACTCTGATTGGCTTCTGGGTGCAAATTCTGGAGGTTAATCTAGCTGCTTAGCATGGGGACCCATTCAGAGAGAGCACGATCAAATCCATCAAAAGAGGAATCATGAAGGTTATGAGATCAATGACATGCATGGCAGCATTTGGTGAGGAACGTTTATCTTTCAACAGGCTCAATTCAGACTTTCTTGTACTAGTATGTTACATTCCTTGAAATTTGGCCAAGAGATGTGAGTGAATGTCATGCTTAAATATGCAGGTGAATTCCTAAATCACATTAGGTCTGTATGTAATTGTAGTCCTGTGTGAACAGGGCTTTACTGCTGGGGCAAGTTACAATTTTTGATATAGACAACTTTAGCACGACTCATCAGGTTCTGAATTAACTGGCTGTCACAGAGACTGGCATCAGCTTTGATTAGAGTGTTTGTAATGGAAACCCCAGAATTAGTGTGCTGCACTTGTTATGTTACATCGGATACTGATCAATATTAGGAGGACAAGAATACACCACAAATTTAGGGAATATATACGATTGTATACAGTTACTTGACAGCATAAGAAAACACTACTGCTCACTTTACGTGTAGGAAAGAAAAACAGAAAATATCTCAAATAAATACTTGAATTTAAGACTTTTGCCTTTTATTTTGGTGATAACAACAAAAATACTGACACAGAAAGAGCTTCAACAAACGGTAAAGCTCAGTGTTACAGCATCTGTCTCAATATAGCTGTTATTTTTTCTTCTCAGTTACAATACATTCATTCAGCTAATGTGTCACTGTTGCCTATGAACTTTTGGCAACAATAAGGAGATGACTTTCATTGCAGAATAATTGACAGGCTGATTTGATTATTCATTTGACATTTTGCTGCAACTTCATGTTGAGAGCTCATTTCGGTGGTACAGTTTGAGCAGAAACGGTGAATAAATAAGCAATCTAGGCAATGAATATTCAAGCAGTGTCATTAATGTAGGTCTGGTGTGCCTAAATGACAGGAAGGCATTGTGATGATTGCTTGTTAATGACTTGGTTAATCAATTAATGCTTGCTGCCTGTTGATGAATTCATATGTCATGTATGTGGTAAAGAAACTTGTTTATTGTATATTTTTTTAAAGAAACGGCACCAACCCAAAACCCAGCACAATGTGAAACTATTCATATGATTATATTCTGATGTCTGAGTTGTATATTATTCTATATTAATTTTGTCAATTTATACATAGCTCTAGAAACTTGTCATTTAAACATTTAGTTGAAGATACCCTCATTTGTACTTCAGAGGTAGCCATTTTAAAAATAGCACTGTTTCTGTATGGCACTCTCAATCCCACTTGAAGTCTTGTCCCACAGTTTCATAGAATTTGATATTAAATGGCCTATAAAACTCCTGCAACTGATCTATGACCTCCTGGTCTATCTGTACATGAGTCCTGCCCTTGGATTTACCGAGGCAGCGCGGCTGGCTGCTACTCTCTGGCTTCTTCAGACAGGGGAAGCCTTTGGTTCGATTAAAGTAGAAGTGCTTGTCCGTGATTATTCGTTTCAGTCCTAAAAAGTCCTGAACGCGGCCCATTTCCCCTGCTGGATCCGTGATCAGCCGCTCCCCGCTCACAAAGTGCATCTGCGACAGGCGAAAGTACTGCAGCCAGTTTTCCAGGTGCAGAATATACATCCCAATCCTAATGGCGTTCCAGGAAGAGTCGACGAGACCCAGGCTTCTGTTTCTAAACGCCAGCTCTTCAAATGTAGGGATGTCTGGCTTCTTGGAAAGAGTCTGTGTGTAGTCGGAGATTGCTCTTGTGACTGGGTTACGCACCACAACAATCAGCTTTGTCCCATGGGACATGCTGGCGATGCGTCTGGGTGCCTCCCTGGTGACAAAGTAGCTGGGAGTCTTCTCTAATGTGATCTGGCTGTCTAGTGTTCGTGGCATTAGTCCCCTTGGGAGAGAAACAAAATAATAAAACACACATGGATGAGTCAGCAAGAGCTGTTATTTTTCTGTCCAGGAGCATTTATACATGATGCTCCTGTTTCATGGATGACAGTGAAGTCAGAGGGAAGTTTAAGTTTAGGAATGCAAACATGAATCCCTACTTGTATCACATACTAAGTATTTAAAACAACCTAAGAACTAACATGTGTTGTGATAAATGCATATTTACTGTACACTAGACTGTGTGGCATTTAGGGTCTTAGCAGCAACACAAAAATACAGACGGGACAAAAACATACTGAAACACAAGTGGTGTGGTTATGTGTAACCACAGTTAGTGTAGTTACTGTATATGTAAAAGTTCTGCATTTAAGATTTTTGAAGTAAAAATACTAAAGTATTATCACCAAAATGGATGTAAAGTATTAAAAGTAAAAGTACTCATGATGCAGCAGATTGACTCCTGTCATAAAGTTGTAGCTGATCAAGGTGGAGATAATTGTAACTATTTTAATCAACTGAATAAAAATGTATCATATTTCACAATATTTGCCTCTGAATTGCAGTGGAGTGCAAGTATGAAGTAGCAGAAAATGGAAATACTCAAGTAAAGTAAGTACATTACTAAATGTCCTCAGTTACTCTCCACCACTGGCAATAAAGAAAAAATACTAAAACACAAGTTATGTAACAAACAAATATATAGAAATCTTGGTATTACAGAAATTAGAAAATGCAGTTTTATGATATTTCAAAGACTTTAAGAGGCAAATTGTACGAATGCATTATTATTTCAAACTTACAACTAACACAGTGTATCAAATAGTGGTAGACAAAGCCCAGATAAACACAATGTGAATGTATTTGTTAGACATTCATTGGTGACAGCTTGTACAATCAAAACATGCATCACAATTATCATCGTCATGCTGCCAAGATAATGGCTTTGCAAACTACAGGCAAATGTTTCTATTTGTCATATTTGTCATTTGAGTTTTCCATCCCAGTGTAATATGTCATTCTGCTTTGGCACTTTGGTTCAATAAAAGTTGATTAATGAACATCTGATGTTGGCTTGTTGAGACAATGAATGCCTTGGCCACAATTCAAAGGCCATCCATTCTTTGCTCCCTGTTTCCTTTAAGTAGAAAAAGGACTCTGTAGCGTCAGCAAAATAACTGCAGTTTGGTGAGAATAATTACAATACAGTACTATTAAGTTCAGTTCTTTTACTTTTATTATTACAGAAGATATAGTACCTGCTCTATTTCACAGCATGTGAGTCAGTTTCTGGATTTCAGGTACGTTACCACACAGTTCTGATGATTAAATACCACACTTTCTTTATTATTACTGGGGGAAGGCTTCGATTAAAACCTAACCTTTCTCAAAGCTTTCTTTCTCAAGGTAGGGGTAGCCATAGGTTACCTCTAAAGTCTCGGAAATATTGATCCATTTAGCCTTATTTATGAATCCTGAGTTGTTGGCTTGGGTGCCTCAGGGCCACTAGGCAACTATTAATCTTTTATGAGAACAGCACCTTTTCAAGCAAACAGCTTTGCTACATACTAAAAAACTTGCAGCCATTTTCCAGGAGGTGCAGCATCTAAACAGATCTTTGGTTGTGTGCTGAGGAAACTGTCTTCGTTATCTGGCTTGTCAATTCCACACATTTTCACGATCCTCAGAGATGAAGATTGTGTAGATGAGAGGATCCTGTGTGTGCTGGGTCAAAACTGCAACTTGTCATATCACAAAACCGGGCTGACAATGTGAACATATATAGTGAAAGGTCAAAGATGGTTCTGCTTAAAATAGTATATATAGACTACAGCTGCTTGCTGTACATGTTCACACAGACACCATAGCATGAGGATACTGGGAATAAAGTGTTCATAAAAAGCTAATGATGTTAACTTAAGAAGAGATTTCACACTGACAGATTTCCCTCACACTGGTTGTTTTTGTTTGGATACTGAATACAAAACTCCAAACGAACCTGTCCACCACAGGAAGTTATTGAGTTGCTAACTTATCTTGAGTTATTGATTTTTACAGCTGTTCTGTTTGTTTACTTCCAGTGAGTCTCAGCAGCGGATAACTTACATGACTACTACATAGACCTTATACAACAACACCGAGGGGAGTGATATAGACAAGATGGAAATAAGAGTGTTAAAAAAAGAAAGACTGATGCATCTCAAGTTGGGAAGCCAGTGGCATCATTTGGATCAATTATCATGAAAGCTGTTATTTTTCCCTATGACAGACACTCTGGTTCTTTGACACGTTTCTGTCCAGTTTCTGTCCCGCTGTTGTTGCTTGAGGCTAAAGTTTTGACTTGAAAGTAAATGTAATTTTTTGAATACATATATTCATACACAAGTCACCAGAGTCAGTTCCATACGACTTCATCAAAAACAAATCAGCCCCTCCTGAGCATTGGAAAAATAAGTAGCACCCATACCAAGCCACTGGACTGTAGAGCAATTTTTGCGTTGTGGCCACTGGGGGTATTGCAACATCTGGGTTCATCACGTCATGCACACTGGCCCAAAAAGCATTTTTCCATACACAATATAAGAAAAGGAGTGGCTATCAAATAGTGAATATATTTTTCTGACCATCACAAACCTTCGTAGGCGTATGCGCCTAGTGAGCAACTTTTATAGGAATTAACGGGGCTCCATCTTTGAACATAGTATCCAGTTCTTCCTAATACATCCAGGCCCATACAACAGCATTGCTCCGGTAGATACTTTGGGACCGTCATGATGTACAAGACAAGTATCACGTGACTGGCAGGGTTGGCACTAGGACTAGAAAGCTTCTATGCTGGCATTGATTACCTTACAATATAAGTAAAATTAGCCTGCTTAGCCACGTTCCTTAAAGTAGCCTGCAGGTGCTTTAGTCTGTGTCCGTCTCTCCAACAAGTCCTCCAAAGTAAACGACAAAAAACTGCCTTCTAGAACGACACATTGAAGCATTTTCTGATCTGACGCTCCTATCACCAGGATAACATAATTTGTCTGTGCCTGCTGTAGCCAAATCACCAAATCAACCAAACCAGCTACAAATCACTGTTTGAAAAATAAGTCAGTTTTATGATGTGACAGCGCTTGGGTAAGGTTTGGTTAGGTTTAGTCACAAAAACCACTTGGTTAGGTTTAGGGAAAGATCGTGGTTTAGGTTAGTACTTTCTTAAACTTAGGGGACCTTAGTCGTCAAGGTTACAGAAACTTGCACTGGGACACGCCATGCTTTCGGCTTAACTAATTTGCATGTTAACAACCAATCACAACGCGGCCAGAATTGAGATTAAAAGAATGCTTATTAATAATGAATTCACCTGTAGTCATGGGTTGTCCATTCAAAGGATTGTTTAAGTAGCTGTAACTGCAACCAAGGCGAACAAGGTGCAACCCAATGATGAAAGCATGTTAGTCTTTATTTTTATAGAAGTCAGGGGCATTTATAAGGTATGCTTTCATGTGTGAAAGATTTATTTACATGAGTGGACCATTAAGTTCCAAGTCGCCTGTCTTGGAGTGATGTTAATGAGGAACACTGGGCCTGTAATATCTACAAACATTGTTTTGATCTAGCATTTTGCAATTGGGGCTGATGTTCATTTATCCAGTTATCACAAAATTATCATCCACATATGAGCCCGCTCAACTGATTTTAATGGCTGCATATTAACATTAAATTTAAAGGCCATATGTGATATAACAAACATAATGCATTGTGATGTGCAGAGATTTACTGTTTTTGATGAATAATTTTCTTTGCTCACTCAAACACATGGCAGCAGCAGCCTCATTTATGTATCTGTTCGTTATAGAGATAGCCGGAATCAGACCAGAAGGGGAACACGTGATACCTGAGGCAGGTGTCTGAATCAACCATCAGGATTTCTTTTTTCCCATGCCCCTAAGAAACTACCAGAACTGCACACAGCATTTGAAATTAAAAGATTAAATTGAGGGTCTTAATGGCAGTGGGCTCTGGTGTGCTTTACTAAAAGCTGTTGTAATTCCAGTGGCATTGCTTCAAGGGTAATCGCTGATGTTTCTGAAACTTGAGCATCTTTATCAGTATGCATGTATCAGTAGAAACTAACTTTAAAAGGCACTTTAATGTGAACATCTTGCTTTTTTGGAACGACACTTGTGAACACACACACACACACACACACACACACACACACTTTGATTAACTGACATTTGAGTGAAGTGCTCTGATTGATTACCACCTTCTCACTCAGAGTCAACACTAAATTCTTCAGGGTAATTTACAGTCTTCTTCCCAATTCTTGGTGAAATTTTAAGTCAGGATGCATTACAGGCTTGGCTTTGACATTTTAATCACTTTGGGAAAATGAACTCAGGTGAGGAAGATCTGCTCAATACTGTAAATGAGGCCTGCTCCTGGTCAAATAGGAGAACATGGTTGAAAGCTAACTTGTTCCGGACGCTTCAGCTTTGCATTTGATGCTGTAATTGCACAATTTTTGTTCGTGATTTTTGTAAAAAATATCCAATTTATATATTTTATAAGAGCAAAAAAACACATTGCTCCATCTGTTTAAAGACAGGGGACAACAAAATAGATGTAAGGCAGCCACTAATGGGTAAGCACATGGTGTTCCTTTTATTGTGAAGTTTTTGATTTGTGTCCCTTCAAAACAGGGAAACTTTACAGTTTATGGCAATGTATTTCTAACAGTTTCAGAATAATGCCCTTTATGAAAACACTAGCTAACACTAGAATTAAACAGAAGTTTATTCAGCATCGGATGTATTCATGCTACACTTTCTACAGCAGCCAATGCAGGTCAATAATTAGTTATTGGCCAATCAAGAGTAACGCTCAAGACAAGAACAGTCATATACCATTTGTTCTTCTGAAAATGAAATTATTTATGCTACATTTGAAGTATTTTTTATTTATTTCTTTGACTTTTGCCAGCCAGTTACAGTAATACGTGTAAATTGCCCAGTTGTTCTATTTCACTCAGGCTTTGACTTCCCATGGGGCCCTAAAAATTTAGTCATTCATGTATGGTGTTCAACATACCGAACATCTTTTATATGTGCTGAACGAGTCAGGATGAGCACTCTCAAGCCTACATGATCCGCCCCTACAGACAGCTGATTCTCTGTCTTATCAAGTTCACACAGGTCTGGAGAAAACCTCATTAAAAAAGCAGGATACACAGTTTTTAGGCAGATATTCATTTGGCTCTGAGTTTTAAACCACCCATCCACCCATATAAACAAGTTCTCTGTTGTGCAATACCGTAGCGCAACCCATTGTGGTGCTGACTTTTGTGCTTCAGTAAGACCGTGATCTGGTTATGCAACATGAGCTGTAACCTCTTATCTACATTTTTCAGTGACAGCACTAACAGAGGGTTGCTTGAGACTCTGACAGTCAGCTAAATCTCCACAGTTGACCTACACAGACAGTGGCTACCACTTAGCCATCACCTAGCTGAAAGCCACCCACCAAAAATGTCAGGACTGCTGGGGGTGGCAGTAGAGGAAATCATGCAGTGTCCAAAGTAGAAAGGGTTCATCCTCTGGGGAGCATGAATATGCTCAGTAAGGTTCATTACAACCTGACCTACATTTTGATATTTCTTCCATTAAAAAAATAATTGGCCTGTTGGTGGTGCTGGAGTAAACAACAACAAAAAAAATAAGATTTGTTCAGAGGGCATTCATAGATACAAACATTTTAGGACTATGGCCAGTGGCAATCAGAATCAATTATGAATAGACCCCCAGTAGAATCCAAACAATTACCACAGAGTATAATCAAAACCTCTCTGACACACAAACTAAACAAAGATTGGACATTAAAAGCAATTTGGTACAGGGCTGTTGTACAGACTGCAGACTGTAGAGATCCACCCCCTGTATGTGACAGTATACATAAATAAAAAAGCTGCAAATTGCTGCATCACCTACAGTATGTGCATGATGTCTTTCACATTGTGAAGACAAGCAATGCAGTGAAACAGTGGACTGTTCAGCTCCAGACAAGTGTGTCTTATTGAACAACTTAAACTTCTAAAGAGCAATGCATGTTCATCAGGGATGCAGACCATGAGAACAAGTAAAGGTCAGCTTTGAATCATCTCCTTGTGCACGATCAATGAACTCAGAATTTATTAGAGTCATTTCATTGGGATTGAACTTAAAACAGAATGTTGCATATTGTCAGGTCAAGACAAGTTCTCAATTGGCACATACATTTGGCACATGTGGCAGTTACCTATGTACCTTATGTGAAATGTAGACATCAGTAAAAAAAACAAGTTGTGGCAATCACCTCTGTATTCTCTGTCCAAACTAATAAGTCACTGCCAACCTGTCACAAGTTCATTCATGTTTTTAATCATCCAATAATCCAACTGGAAACTAACCATTGTTGGATACACATCATCAACCCTATCACTTGTAATTGATCAAGGTACATTGTGGTAACAGACTATTACTAATAAAAGAGTTTAATGAGTTGGAGGATTTCAGCTAAACACTGATCTGATTGGGATTTAACTTAGAAACCATTAATCACAATGTGAAGTGTTTCTGGAGGTGCAGGGGCAGAGAGATTTAGAGAATGGCCTTTACCTCCCGCTGGAAATGTTTGTCATTACAAGAGCTAATAATGAACCTTGCCCATTAAACAATATGCATGCTCACAGGCTGACCATGGAGAGGCCCAAATCAAAGTATCCATTACATGCTGTGTTTGTTCGGTCTCTGGAGTAATTTAACAACAAAACAGTTACACAGTAAATTATAAGAAAAAGTCTCCTGGGTCTCCCATTGCCAGAGTGTTATCACAGTCAGCAGTAATGATGGTCACAGCCCTTGGCAATACACAAAAAGCTTTGGTGTAGAAACAAAAAGGTGACATTTTCCAGAAGAAATTGTTCAAAACTTTTATCAGAGCTACTAACATCCAACACACAATCATAAAATAATTAAAATTGCAGCTTTACGTTATCTTTAGACTGAATTATAGCTACAAAAAACATGCTACAACAGTGCTATCAAAAGTCACAAAAGGGAACAGTAAAGTAACACTGAACACACAAAAAATTCAATGCAAATACTATGCTAATATACTAAAGTATTGTAGTGTGGTTAGTAAAAATAGGCTAATTAAATGAGTGGCTGAGTTGTGCAATGTCCTGAGAGCCTGTCCTAGCAGCTTCAGGGTGATTGCTTTTTTTGTTTTCAATTTGAGCTTTAAGTCCTGAACTTTTGTCTTGTCTAAGTTGCAGCAAATTAATTTTTGTTCATTTTGCTCACATAATATTATTTATATAATATTTTATTATCATGAGTCAAGTGCTGTTTTCAAATCTCTTTGTTTGCAAACTTTCTTTTCTTACTTATAGAAACTGACTTGGGGAAATTGTGTTTCATACAAACCATTTGTCCTGAAATGTCCTGAAAAGCCAATACCACGCACAGACTTGCTCCCTGCCGTCCAAACCCATTAGCGGTTTGTATTACTCAGGTAGACTGCGCAGAGAAAATGTTCTTATGCTGCGTGATTCTCATAATGTCTGTGCCACTGCACTTCCTAAAAATGGCATCTTCCTCGTTCCTGATATGACAGCATAGATCCAGTTTCTACTGGAAAGGCTGCTCCATTATTAAAGTATCACTCACTTAGATTACAGCTGTGATGACATCTGATCATTAATCACCAGCAACACAGGCCTGCCGCCTTGAAAGTCTATTAAGAGTTAACAAAGAGCAGTCCAGACGAATACAGCAATCCTGCGGCCAATTCAGCTAGGTGAGGAACAGAGGTGAATAACAATTCAGCACTCTGAGAATCAAGCATCTATTTCTCTAATTTAATTGAAAACAAATTGGTTAAAAATAGCAGACTGACTGAGCCAGATGTCTTGCAGTAGAGGATCTTTTTTCATGTTAGGCCTGTCCTCAGCTGCATAATAGAATCAAGACATATTTATAGCAGAAAGAAAGAAATTGCATAATGTGTTTGACCTTGAACCAAAACCTATTTAATCGCTGTCATTTCAACACTAAGCTCTTGTTTTCCTTGAAATAACAATTATTCATGGTTTGGTCTGCAGAGAAAAATGACTGACACTTGCTCTCCTTGAACAATAACAAGTTCAATTGAGCTGAGCTACGAGCTGTCACATTAACATGTGGCACAGGAAAGTGTCCACGGACATTGAAGACACTCAGACAGACGGGAAAGCCTCTGAAATCCTAAACTGCACATTCTCAGATGAGGCTTACTGCTTATCCTGCTTATTTTGTGTATTTTTTGATGAATTTACAGCTGATGAACACGTAAAATGAAGTCTGTAAAGGCTTTTGCAATGCTGTAGTATCATATGTAGGGCAACTAAAATAAAAATGTTATATAATTTTATAATTCACATGAAGGACCCTTCATTATAATAACATTGTGACATTGTGAATGTCTTAATCAGTGATGGGCAGATTACATCATGCACCTGTTTTATAGCAGCATCTCAACTAACACAAATGGAGATTTCTTGAATTTTCATCAACACTGGAGCTCTTAGAAGTTCTCTCTTGGTCTACAGTATAGCCTCTAGCAATGTGACAGTCAAGGATATTTATAAATGGAGAGCGGACAGTCCACACACTTTTTTTACTCTTCACACACACATATGGTGGGAAACTACAAACAGACAGAATTGAGACACAGGAGGGAAAGCTCAGACAGGATTTGATCCTTGCTCAGTAGGGACACACTGGACAGAATGAACCAACACGGACAAAACACAGGGACTGGTATAAATAGAGAAGACGCTGACGAGGGAATCAGGGGCAGGTGTGCACCCAGGGACCAGGTGCAGACAATCAGACGCAACAGGAGACACGAGGGCAAGAAACAAGACTTCAAAATAAACAGAAAACAGACACGATACAACTGAACCTAACAACTGTAGCCTAAATTGAATTTTATTTTCACTATTTTCAAGACACATCAAGTTACAAATCAGATAGCTGTCATCAGTCATTTATTGCTTGACCTACAGCAAACAGGGACCCGGCCCACACATAAAAAAATTGCTCCATAGTGCTACTAGTGGTCAAAAACTACTAAGGGAACCTTTAAAATACTGTTAAAAACAAGACTTGCAGACAAGAGTCTATAGCAATGTTAGAGGCTCTGTAAGGCTGTACTTAGGTGCAGCCATGCTTTGAGCTAAATGCTAATGTCAGCTTGCTAACATGCTCAAAAAGACAATGCTAACATTCTGATGCTAAGCAGGTATAATGTTTACCATGTTGACCATCTTAGTTTAGCATGTTAGCATGCTAACATTTGCTACATTTTTGCACTTGTCACAGCTGTACAGCTGAAGCTGATGGGGATGTCATTAGTTTCTATGTATTTAGTCGTAAAGCAAAGTATTGGACAATCTGAAATTTTTACCTTTTGATGCCGCTAGAGGAAAAGTTGAGGGTTCATCAAAATTATTCCAATTCATTTGAGGGGAACATTTATGTGCGTACCAAATTATGGAAATTCACCCCATAGTTGTTGAGACATTTCACTCAAAACCACAAATGTGAATCTTGTTAAGGTGGTTGAGGAAAAGTCAGGGGTCAAGTTATTATGATACATTGTCTGGGCACCATGAATGTCTGTACAAAATTAAATTGCAATCCATTTAATAGTTGTTGAGTTATTCAAGTCTGGACCAAAGTGACACACAAACCATCCAATTGATGGCTAATAAGCAAGTGGTGCAAGTTGTGAAAGCTTACCATGTATTATCAAATTTGCCATATTGAACTGGCACTGTTGGTTGCTCAATTACATGTAGCTTTAGCATGTGATTGGTCCATAATGTATGCATGATTACATTATTCCCTTAATTATTCTATTAAATTAATACATGCACCATCTCTCTGCATTTCATTATGGAAAAGTCTCCAAAAGAGTTGTTTTGTAATTAATGTTAACCACTGCATGTCTCTGAGCTGCACTGAAATGAAGACAGCTCATTAATAATGCAGGATTACGCCTAACCATCCCTCGCTGTATAATGTGCAGTGTTCTGTGTTAAATGAGAACCATCTAACTTTCTGTCCTCATCAACCTTTCTGATGATACTGTTACAGAGCTCCCTGCCTCCCCGAGCCAATTAATGTGGACCTGGAGAATATTTGTAGCTGCAGCCTCTCATACAATTTCAGCCCTTCTCAGGGAATCTACTGGAAGTGCTTCTGACTCCTGTGAAATCAATAGAGCCGAGATGCCCTTTTAAGTCTTGATGGTGTATAGCGACGTGTTTTTGTTTGATCTTTATGATTCTGTGGAGAACGGAAAAAGTGGTGAGAGAAGTGCGAGGAAACTGGTGGCACTGAAATGTGTATTTTATCAGGTACTGTATTGTTATGTGAACACCCTCGCACAAAATAAATGAGGCCATGTGTGTGTTCTGCTCAGGAGGCACAGTAATGAACACTGCACCATTTTTCTTCTGAGGCTAAATGATCTGTCACATGCTTAATGTAACAGGACACACTGTGCAGAACAACTGGCCAGTACACTGAAACTGACGAGAGTTAATTTGGTGTCACATGTTGTATGTGTCTGTCTGTTCAACAGATATAAGCTACTGACAACGAGATATAATAAAAACAAGGCATTTTGAAGTGTATCAGGAATGAGCATGTGGAGTTCTTGTTTTTTAGAGAGAGATTAGTGCTGAAAATGATATGTCAATTAATTAGTTTGTCCATTGTTATCTTGTGATGACACCAGAGCCAATTGCATTCATGAGATGGCATTGAAGTTTTGAAAAAGCTACTAAGTGAACCTTGTGTTGAGACTAATTTGTCACACATACTGACCCCAAGGTCAAGAATAAACTTCCATGCCCAAATTAATTAGTCAAATTAACATAAAATGAATCAATGGCAATTTTAGTAATCAATTAATCATTGTTGGGTGGGGAGATGCAATAGATAGATACATTTGCTATTAACGGACCTTGAGTTGAGTTCTTTTGTCAAACTACTGTCCCCAAGGTCTAGAATGAACCTTCATGCCCAATTTCTGCTATTCTTATATCCTTATGATAGCATGTTAGCAGTTAACATGCAAGATGCTAATGTTATGAACGTTAGTATGCTATCAGAGTATTAATCTCTACGTAATTAGACTGATGGGATAAGGTCTTGTCATGAACTGAAGTGGAAAATTAGGTTGTGTTGGTGGCGCTACTGGAAAACTCAAAGGATGAACAAAGTCATCAGGATTTTTCCTCTTGGGATCATGCACCAAATTTAATGACATTTCAACCAATGTCGACGCATCTGACTTCAGACAAAAGTTTTGGACTGATTGACCAACAATGCCATCCACAGAGCCGTGCCACTAATGTGGCTAAAATACAAACATTCACAACTTTTTGATAGATGTCACTTCGTATTTTCTCCCAGGACTTTCTATTTACAGGTTTCTATTGTATTTTACAGATCTCAAGCTACATTTCACGTCTAATTTATGTATGTGTTTTAAAGATTATTGAAGGTGTAATTGTTTGATTGGTTGGTTGGAGTAAAAAGACGTTTTTTAGTTAGTTTAATGCCTGCCAAAGGTCTGTAATTGAAATGTTGCTATCCCAATAAACTTAGCATGATTAGTGTGAGCGAGTTTACACCCTTATTTTAGACTTCACAGACTAAAATCATGATTAATTAAAAATATAAGAGATAGATTCATTCATAATAAAAAATAACTGTTGGCAACCATCCAACTGATAGCACATGTAGAATGTACAAAGACATTATGTTACTTGCTATTATGTGACAGTTAATCAAAATAGAAAGATACTTCATGTGACGTGCTGCCAACAACCCAAACATTGTGACAGATAATCACTGAGGGCTGCTCTAATACAATGAACATCACTCAGTCACTTGTCAAGTTGAATAACGGCTGCTTCAGCCTGAATTAAACCAGCCTTTGTCTCCATGGTATTGTTTAAGTATTTATCTTGAATTTATGAACTGTTAGCTTGTGATAAGAGTGCAATAGTCCAGCTTTGAAATTTTCCACAAGTGGCATCATATCAGTGTGGGACCTCGATTCATCTTTGCTTAAATTTAGCGTGACTTAGAAAAAACAAAATCGAACTTCTGTAAAGCCCAAACCTCTAATCGTCTAATAGTTTGGATCATTAAGCTGCATTAAGATGGTAGATTTATGTGATGGAGGCCTGCTGGTGAATGATCTGATGGTTGGGGCAGGATGGTGTCTGATCTGTTCTGTACCACAGCTATTTCTTTCTGCATACTCAGTCTGCTGTTAATAAAAAAAAGGCCTATGAATATACTATGTGCAACTGACTCCATTGCACTGTGTCTACATTTGGCCTTGTGTGTGTATGTGTAAACTAATCAACACTTTCACCACTGAAAAGCAACATCCTCTAGGCCCATATTAAATGTCTTCTTGTGCTGAGGTATTTAACAGGCTTTTCAGCTCCTTCTGTTAACAGTTACAAAGCCAGACACCTTTTTTTGGTGAACGTTTCTAAATAAATTTCATTTGTGCAATATCCACAACAATAAAGACTAACTGTCTATAAAGCAGCCCTTTAGGAAGTTTTACTTCAGTGTTTAAAAAGCAAAAGGCTCCTTCCCGTGCATGCAGATAAAATTATATCACAGTGTAGGATTGATTGATTGACCAAGTACAATAAATGGAAAATTAAGATTAATATCAGAAGTTGGAATTAAAAAGAGACATTAATAAACATGCAAATTATTGAGCAAATATTTGCTTTTTAACTTCCGACCAGGGGACTGTTTCTGTGTCTTATATTAATGCATTTTTGTAATACTAGAGCCTCTGGTTCATCAGTTTGAAGATGAAAAGGACTGATTCTCTTTTCAAGAGAATGGAGCAGTTTTTGAGATAACTCTATTGTACAGCCAGTCTTTGTGTGGATGTGTGTGTGTGTGTGTGTGTGTGTGTGTGTGTGTGTGTGTGTGTGTGTGTGATGGTGGCTTGTCTTGAGTACACTTCTTTCTGGCATCATCTACAATGCATTTTCGTTTTATTTCGTAAATTTATTTCCACTCTGAGATCAACTGCCTGACAGCACCAGACTGACTATGAAGTTTAAGTTAAAACAAACATGCACATCCTGTAATTTAATATTTAATAAAAAAGCTGAAAACTGAGGCTGCTAAAAGCCAAAGTAAAACAAAAAAGAAACCTAACTGTGTGCATGTCTAACTGAGTAAACTATCAGCTGAGACATGATGGGCAGGTACTCGTATACATGATAATTTGCTGCAGCCTCCGCTGTTCATTCCTGCAGCGCAGCTTGAGAACAGACTTCATCACTTGTTCCATGTTCTTGGAAGCAGTGCTCTGCGGTCTGTTCCTGCCACACTGGTGGCACTCTGGGTATATGAGCGGAAAGCTGTAGACAGCTCCAACAATCAGACAACACAACCCCATCAAGCCTTTTTGGAGGACATTAGACTTGAGTGCAACATTTTTAGTCACTGCGTACTCAGTTTGGCTGTGATCTTTACAGTTTTTTGTTGGGATGAACTTTGAACTTTCTGCTTCAATTTAAGTTTAACGGACAATAGATTAGAAATAGAAAATATTCATTAGAAAGGTGTCTTGTCTGTAGATTGGATTCAACAGGGGCCATCTAGATAAAAACCTAGTGAAGCAGTGACAGAGCGAGAGAGAGAGAGCGAGAGCGAGCGTGAGAGAGAGAGACAGATGTGGGTGGGGGGTGATGCTCTGGACTTGGTGCACCTTGTGATACCTCCTCTGCCTTCACCAACTGACATAAGAACATTTTGTGCCCTGGTGTAGCCTATTTGAAGCCAGCTGGTAACCTGGGGGCTGCCTGTGTCATCTGTGCTGTTGGCTGTGATTGTCTGTGTGAACTGATCCTACATCAGCCTCATGGAGCTGTCTGTTCAGCACCATGGAGCTCTGCTGACACCTAACATCACACAGCTGAGAAAAGCAACATCACACAGACTACAAAGTAAAATTAAACTTGTGATCTTAGTAGTGGTATGCTACTTAGGTATGTGTGCAGTTGTGTTTGCATGTGGGTATGTGTATGTGTGAGAGCATGTAGTAACCCCACCAACAGACATGGTTCCTTTGTGTGTACACAGTACAGCCAAATGTGCCCCTTAAAATGAATTATTGGCCACTTAGAAACTGTAAAAGATATATATGACTGAGAAGTGCCTTAGACTATAATCTTACGTTTTTGCTTGTCAGAAAATGGACAGTTAAATGGACATTATGACACGGAAGTGTCTACATCAGGACCTCACATATCACAAGAGTTCCCTGTCCAACAGCGCAGAAGGCTGACTGCACTGCACTGGATGACAGAAGCGGAAACAGTGCATCTGTGCAGAAATATAACTAGGCAAATTCATCTATCTGAGAAAAAATACCAATCCATGCTTAAGTGATTGTTTCATTGTTTCCTCACCTGTACCAGTCAAGCCCTCTGTCATAGTTTCTGTCGAAAAAGTGCGGCTCTGTTCCGAGTGCGCGCACATCTGGATGTATCCGGATGAACTCCAACACCGCCCTGGTGCCTCCTTTCTTTACACCCACAATTAACGCATTAGGCAGCTTCTTATTCCCATATTTTTGCGCAACACTCATGTTTCTCAACTTCATGTCAGTCAAGTGACTTCCAGACGAGGCATGGGCTTTACTTTGGTCGCGGAGATCACTTGATCCTCGCTGGGCAGCAGACTCATCCAGAGCGGACCTGACATCCAGCGAAGCGCAGTTCTCTAATTTTCCAAGAAGTTTCTTCCCTCCTGCGTTCTTGCTCGGCGGGCATCTTTTCCCTTCATAACCCTGGTTTGTCATGATTGTGCTGCGACAAAAAAGAATACTATAGCATAAATAGGTGCAGGACAGTGACACAGTGAATATGAAAGCGAATCTGGCGCTGAATTTGTTCGTAGATGAGAGGAACCTATGTGCCATGTCTCCATGGGTTCAAAGTGCTGCATGATTTTCCATCGGAGTCTCCCTCCTCTCTTGGTCTGCAGTCGGAGTCTGGCAATAATATAGGTTCTAAAGTCAGACAGACTGGCATATGAGGATAGGGGTGGCTTCTCGAAGGCATCAACTGCACGTAAATTTCATAGGCTGCTGAACTGTGCGCGAAAACTTGGAGCAGAATATGATTACAGCACTAAATGGGCCAGTCTTCATTTAAACAAGTTTTTCTTAAGTAGTTTGAAGTGAATCGTTTGGTTCAATTACTGATGCCATTGTCTTAAAACGAATCTCAGAGGAATTTGACGCCCATCTTTATCCTCCTTCCCCTTGTTGTGTGTCGATTGTGAGAGAAAAGCAAAAGTCCAGCTTGTCCTCAGTGCCCCTAAAACTCCCACCAGCGCGATTGTTCTGCTCTCCTCCGATGGGATTTCGATGCTCAGCCCACCTTTCCCCTTCATAATGAAGTTGTGAAGATATATGCACTTAGGCTACCGGCTCTAAATCTTTAATCAACCCTCTGACGTCATGTACATGATCAAAATTCTATATGCGTTTTGTCTTTTAAAGGGACATCCTGAATATTTTTGGTAACATCATATTTGGACATTTAAAGATGCAACATTTGGCTTCCTGGGTGCTAGTAATTTATGTAGAGAATCAATTCAACTTTTATTCCATTACTTGTCATGACTTGTACATTACTTGTCAGAGCTGCTATTTGTGTGGCAACTGAGCCACAGGCAGGGAGTTTCATAATGTTCAATGTATTAATAACGTCTAACTTCAGAGGAATTCACCAAAACACCTAGGTTTTGAAAGCAGCGATCAGCAGTTTTGTAATCAATTTTCTGCTGTGTTACAAGTTTGCTTTTGACTTGGCTGAGCATTCTCTACACGTTGAGTGTTTACTTTACACATACACACACACACACCTGGGCATTAGCAGCCTCTGGAAGTCAAGATCCTCTGTGATGCCATGATGCAAGCTGGATGCAGGAATGCAACGTTTTAAGCTCTTTCAGCGTCATGGTTAAAGTTTGGTTCATTATGGAGGCGTGAATAGCATGTGCAGTGTCTGGAAAAACAGCAACTGCAATATTCATGTTTTTTTCACTTTCTTCTCCAGATACTTCTGACTTATATGTACTGAAAACATTCAATGTACATTATTTTAGTGTCACAACTCAGTTGCAAACCATCTAGCTTATGAGTTGAACTTCTTTTTAGTTATGTAAACCATGTGAGTAACATTTGTCTAACATTAATTCAAATATAAAACACTTAATAAACAACATTACAGATTTTGTTTAATGTGTCCATACTATATTTTACAGAATAATCTATAACAGTCCATATCAAACCTGTGAATAGACAGTCTTTCAGTAGTATTCTACGAGAACAAGAGTAGGATACACCAGGTGTGTTCCAAACATCTGTGGAGGTGGTCAGGGCATACTGTATAGTCCATATGCTGTTGCCAGTGTATTTACATACGGTGGGTTAGTGTGAAGCAACATAACACGACAAATAGGTTGACCTAATGATTCATATGTCAGTGTCTCTTTAGGTCATCTTTCTGTCTGTGACCTGCATGACTGTGTGTCAGAAAGTTCTGGTTTGATTGATGGGCAGGTGCAGACTGAACAATTTTTGTCACCTCTCGGGTGTCATATCCAGTAGTGACATTTCCGGTAGCTTCATTGTCCACAAGCATTTGCGCTGGAGTCTCCATTCTGACCTCCTCTGCTTCAGCACCAAGTTCAGGCTCATGTACTATATCAGGAGTAATTGCAACATTTTGCTCTCCAGGCTGGTGGTGGTGGCTATGTGTATGTGTGTATGTGTGTGTGTGTGTGTCATCTGAGCTCTCTGAGTCCTCTGATGTTTCATTTGTTTTAGTGTCCTTATGTGTCTTTCTTTGTTGAATATGAGGTTTTTGTCCTCCCTCAGTGCTTTGGGCTGGTTGGATGGAGGATTCTGCCTCTCCCTGTGCCACGTTCAGGCTCGACCTCGTAAATTGGACTATTCTTCTCCCTTTATGGAATATGAAAATATGTATTTGATCTTCCCAAAATGAGTACAATTTTCCTGGTCCTCAGCACTGACACAGACATATTCTTCATCTTAATTTCCATCTTTAGGTCTTTTTTGATGTAGCCTGCTTCGTCTTTGTGCCTGGAAAAAGCACCTGATTCCTCTCTGAGCATTTGTATAACCACCGCTTGTTGTTCACAGGTCAAGTGGTCCACATTTGGATTACACAGTTTGTCTTGGGGATCACTCTGAGACTTTCCTGTGGTGTAGTCTGAGAGTTTTCAGCTACAACTGAATTAACCTGGTGTTCCTCTGGGTACACCGGGTGACAGTCTGTTATTCTCTGCATGCTCCCTATCAGAGTTTTAACTGGCATTGTGATGTCATGGTGCGTGGTTCACTTTATGTGAGGAGCACGAAATATTTACCAGCTGACAGGTCATTTTGAGTCCATCATCCAATGAAATGGTTCTCTTCAGGTTCAAAAAGCATTTCAGGTGTCACTTTGAGATCTGTTTTGACAGGGCAGCTAATGCACTTTATTTGTCCCCCTGCAACTACAATGGATGTGTGTCCTGTTTTGACAGAGTAAGTAACATTCTCATCAGTAGCTCCCTGAATTAGGTTTAGCTGCATGTCTGCCTTTCCTGACCCTAAAGTGAATTTCTGAGCAGAGCTACTTTTTCAGTGGGCTGAACCTGGTTTTCCCTATCTCTCATTATCACCTCAAAACATTTAACCCTATTATGGGTCTTTATACTATGTCCCTGTTCATTAGTACTGGAACTTGTATCTCACCAGACCCTGTTGTTTTAGCTCAGGGATTTCTGAGTCTTTGGCACCTCTTTCAGCAGTTCTTTGTCACTAAATAGGCCACTGATGGGACTGATTTTTGCATCAGGTAAGATTTGGGACTGCCATGCCTCTCTCATGATAGATACTTGTGTTCCTGTCTCCAACAGGACTTGAGCAAATTGCTTGTGTTTGGTGTGAGGGTTGTACGAGTGAGAGGGTTGGTCTTTATGTTTTACATTTAACTTCAAAGGTGCTGAAGGGTGGTGAGTCTTTCCCCCCGGGCCTTGTGTGAGGACTTACAGGCTCTGTTGGTGAGTTCAGGTTTGGACTCGGGTCATTTTGGGACTTTGATTCAGAGGTCATGCGCGTCTCCCAGTTACAACTTCCTCCAGTTTCCCAATGGTTTCTGTTTCTCCCCTACTCTGCACCCTTTTGCCCAATGTGTTTCACTACCACCCCAGCCTCAGACTATTAACTGAAACTAGTCCTCCTCTATGTGGCTTGCAGAAATGTGCCACAGACAGCTTACTCTGACACATTTTGACGAGTGCAATAAATGTGTGACTCTGAACAAAAGAACTAAATGTTAAAGTAAATTATTAAACATGTTATTTTAAAGGAATTGGGCAGGTATTTAGAAAATAATCTTTTTACCACACATGCCTGAATCTTCCTGTTTGCCTCAAATTGTTTTTTTTTTTAATGAAGTTTGTGATCGATTTGCTGTGTGTGTCATGTGGACGTCCTTTGAAGTACCGTCTTACCAACAACAATGATGTGAAGCAGATAGAAGTGAAGAAATTCAGACCAAAGTTCTGTGGCAGTATACACATACTGCTTCAAGGCAAATACTTCTTAAAAAAAGGGTAGAGCACAAAAGTGAAAGAAGTTGGTTACTTGAAGTGCTTAGTTACTAAGAGAACTGAAGAGGTGAAAGGAGGTGAAGGTAAAATCACTCAGAAAACGCACATACTCAAAAACCAGCCTCTGGCTCCTTCTAACTCTTCAGTTTCAGTACACCTGCACTCAGTGATCATAAAGTCACATTTGACATTAAAACAACAGCAGTGTCCTCACATTAACAGAAAAAACCTACAATGAGCCTGTTTTCATGAGCAGCATCTGTTATTATTCCCTTTCTTGATCATTAACTTGTGTTTATTACAAATTAAAGAAGGATGTAAAAAAGTTTTATGCTGCGTAGACGAACTGCTTCCAATGGGGTTGAGTGAATCCTTTTAGAAGAACATTCAGAGGTGCTTTGTGAATATTGTATTATATTATTATTATACAAGCAAAATATCTGAGATTCAGTGCTGCTTAAACAGACAACAGCCTTGGCTCCCTGGGGTTTACCGCCACACTGCTGCACTGTACTCCAGGAAACACTACTACAGTACACTACTAGAGCTTATACACTTTTTATGAAGTCATCCGTCAGGCCCCTTGAGCTGACCACCAGACAGCATCGTTTCACCTGCAGCTCATATTGAATGATGTCAGAAAATGTAACCAGCTCCAAAAAGTTTGATGACAGCCACTTGGACACAAGCAATTCCTTTAGGTCTGTCATTTGTTTTTCATTTCTGGTCTCTCTGGTTTCAGAGTATTAGAAATATATGCAAATAATGCATTTAGATAAGATTAGATGACCGCATCCCTCAACCCCACCGATAAATGCTACAATGAGAAAACAAGCAGAGGAATGAAACAGAATTGTTGTAATTCCTAATTACGGAGGCATTGACATAATTTTTGATTCTCAGATCCTGCCATGTAGCTTACCAAGCTACCGTATAACTTTAGTGAAATATGATCAGCAGTCTTGTAGATCACATGAGTCCATTAAGGTCAAAATAGCTGAAATATAAAACAAAAATGCTGGGGCTCAAACCATTTTACAATTCAAAGAGACTGAAGAAACTGCAAGACAGCTCCAACTCTTTCACACTTTACTGTTTTGATGTGTCACTCTAACACTGTGCCGGAGAGATTGGCCCTGGACAGCAAGGACACTCATATTTGTAGCTGGTATGAATGAATATGGGCTCAGAACTGAAATTCAAGGACACAAAAGGAGAGAATCTTTAAAATCTATATATTTTCTTGCATTACTATGAATTTGTTTCCATGATTCTCAGGGTCCAGTTTTGAAAGACTTTTGGCTTTTTGCTTCATAATCTGTCTTCATTCACATTTTTGTCATTTTCAGAGGGGTCTCAGTCTCCTGGGCATCCAAAGTAATATAATTAATTTGGAATTAATGGTTGAAGTACTATAAATCGGCAATCAATCCTGTTAAGTGACTCGTTGCTTTTACAATAACCTCACATAGTGACTTCACTGCTGTGAAGTTTTCACTCCTCACTCCACACACACACAGAGAGAAACACACCTGACCCAGAAAACCTCCTTCACCTACTTAAAGTCTGCTCACATGGATAGCAGGCAGGTACTGAAAGGGCCTTTCCAAAACACTTCCTAGAACACGGACAGCACTGCACTTGTCTGCCCTCACATCCTTCATCCAATGAAAGATGAACACCTTCCCTCGGAACAGCAACTCAAGACAATGGACTGTAAAATGATTCAGTACAGGGTTTATGTGATTTGTTTCCCTAATGATGCTTATTCAGGACTGAGCTCAAACACCTGACCATACACCTCCCAGGCACACACATACACAAATAATGAAGAAGCCCATGTTATTTAAAGCTCACACTAAACAGGGAAAACCATCAGGTTTTCATAGTAGAAAGCACTGGAATTACTTGTGCAACCTTAGGGATATGTTTAAATACCACTATATGCTTGCCATCCCCAGCCGGGAGAACTTTGATGAAGCTGAAAAGTTTTTGGTATTCTGTGCAAACGTATGCAATTCCAATGAGTAACAGAGCAGAATATGATGAATCTCTTGTTTGATGTGTGCAGGTATCCCAGAAATTGCTCCTAAATTACAAGCTTCTGCAATGTGTGATAGTTTGTCATGCAGCAAGTTTTCAGAAAATATGACATTTGTAGGGCAGCATCCTGACTTTCATGCTGTGCCTTCTGCACTTTTGTTCATACAGATCCTGCACCAGAGCAAACATAAACACAGCCCAATCATGTACTTGATTTCCTGCAAATACCTAATCTTTTCATGTAAAATTAATATTATATCAACATAGCGATCAAAATCAGCACCTTCAAAGATTTCTTTACTCTGTTGACTTGTGTTGACCACTTGCTGCTAAATGCCAATTAACCTCACATAGTATCTCTGTGCTGCTATATTAAAGCTGCTAAACTGCCAGCTGTGCCCTGGCTGAAGCTTGTGTTTCCAGCAGAGAATATTGTCCCCAGGGATTCAAATAATATTTTCCTTTTAAGTTGATATAAACCACTGAGAATAAGCAACCTTGCCAAGCTTCTGCACTGCGGCGCAGTGGAGCGCCCTGTGGTAATGAAACACCTTCCCTTTCTTCTTGCTGTCGTCCTATAATGCCAAGGATATCAGGATATCTCACTTTTTCATTTAGTTCCGTGCTATTCAGAGATTACTTGACAGCATTAAGTTATTCCACCCACTCTATGTGGAAAACCTGACATTATACAACTAAATTATGTGGCAAACTGTAGGCTGCAGTTTTGTAGATAAACTTGAAAAAGATGCCAGCATAAGGACAATAACTATTGTTTCTTTAAAAAAAAGTTTGACAGCGACGATGAGTTTCAGAATTGGTTATACAGGAAAATGTGTCATCTTTCTTTGTGGTAAACACCCACTCAGTGTTTCCAACAGATTCCTATCTGTCTGGTGACAAACTGGATCGAGAGTCAACATGGCTGTGTGTCTTCACAATCCTGCTTCAACCTAAAAAACATCCACTGGAGATGATAAGTCATTATCTCAAAAATATAGCCAGAAATGGTTAGGTAAAAACTGTCTCAAATTGTGTGAAAAATAGCCATGCTGAAAAATCTTGACTTTGTTCTGTTAGTCAATATTTATTGTATTTATTTACTTATTGGTTTATTTTAAAGGGACAGTGCACATTAATAAACATTGCTGTAAATGCGCCAGAGTTAGCCAAGAGGCTACTTTTCATCTGTGGTCCCTGGACAGATGTTACAAAGTCACACTAAAAACAGAATAAACAAAACAATGAAATGTGGGATATTAATGTTAATAGAAATATGGACTAAATTAGACAACATTGTGCTGTGTTGGTAAATGGCTATTATTAGACGCCGAAGTGAAACATGCAAAGCAGAAGCACATACAATATATAAAATACATAAATCACTTTGGCACAATAAAAGCAAAGCCGCAATAAAAGACCTGCATGCAGGTACACGAGGACAGAGTGCACCTGTACCATCCTATTAATTAAACCATCTGCAGAACTGTGCTCTTTGATTGGACCGGTTAGGAAATGATAGTTCATGGAGAAGAGCGGGGAACAAGAGGCACAAAGGGAACCCTGGGTGTTACAATACTGTTTTGTTGCTTTAAGACTGCACTAATGTCTTTTTTGAGAAGAAAGCATCCTGGATGTTTATTCCCCTCCACTGAAACACCATGTTATACAACTGCTGAACAAACCCAGCTCATCAAAATGTCCAAGTAGTGATATAAATGTGGGCTGCTGTAAATCAGTAGACTGCTGCTGCTTCTTCCAGTAGAAGAGTGAGACTCTGTTCTTTCTGTTTTAGTTGAGACTTGTCTTTTTCTGCTGTCAGTCACTCCTGCACATTTCAAGTAATTAAACTGGACCCAAGGACTGACAGAATAAAAACTTAGAGGGTTGTAAAATAAAGCAGTTTTCATACCAACTGACCTTTTTTACTACAGCCGTTATACTGTGCCATCAAAATTAATTTCAAAGTGACATATAGAGGTTCATTATCTATATGTAGGTGTTTAAGGACAGACAAAATGACACTGACTTGTCAACACATTTTATGATAATTATTGATGGATTTATTAACCATTTTACTTTCATCAGTTTTTTTTTTTTTTTTTTTTTTACACATACAGTAATTAGCTACCATGCTGAAGCTTTACTTGGTAGGAGGGAGGTATGGATTAATAAAGAACAGGTTAAAAAATGTTAACGTCTTTCAAAACAATATATACAGGCCTAAATGTGCATTGGAATGGTTTTAGCTTGCTATAATCATTCCTCCTGTTCATAATGGCTATTTAAAGATAATTTCCTTTTCCTTCCTTTACATTGTAAATGGTGGGGGACAAAATCCACACTCTTGGTTCTGTCCAAAATTTATTCCAGAGCTTATCTGAAGTTAAAATGAAGCTTCAGCAGTCTGAGTTATTCAAACCAAGTGGGGATCTTCCAAAGTTTGTTTTTGTACAAACTGTGTGGAGGGATAGTAACACCTCATATCAGCTTCAGAAAAACTTTGGAATGGATTTTTGCACAGGAGAATTGTGGATTTTGTTCCCCATCATTTACATTGGAAACACATTATAAAGGGATCATTTAATGGTCAGTATGAACAGGAGGAATGATTACAGCAAGCAAAAAAACATTTGACTGAACATTTGGGTACCTGACTATGTTTTAAGACCGCCTTGAAGAATTGGGAACCTATGCTTCAACATGAAAGAAAATTTGCTGATTCGCTCAAATCACTGTAGTTAAATTGTGTTACTTCTACCATACTGCCATAGTGCAGACTCTATTATGCAGGACTCCGAACACTCTGCACATATCATGATACAATGCTTGGTGCACTAGAAGTATTTTGTGTCAAAATGAGAAAAAAAAATATTTTTCCCCCCATCAGGTACATGCTGAGCTTTTGCAATAAAGGGACTTTGACTATGAAACCTGCAGCGTGATGAACGTGATGAACGCTTTCATTTTTTTCTCTCGACTGAGGCTGCAGGCTTGTTTTTAGATAACACTATTACTACTAATTTTTTTGTGACTTTTTCCCTAATGTTCTTATTCATCTTCTTTCTCTTTCTGTGTTTTTTGTTGCTGATCTACTGAGAAAAGACAATAAGAACAAAAGCCAAGCACCGACTAAAGGCCATTGACCAGCAGGTTACCGCTCTCCTCGCCAACCATGGTGTCAGCTAATTGCTGCTGACATTTCGCCCATGTTGTTTAAATCAAAACTATTCTGATGCATTGCTTTCTTTTGTCTCTTCACAAAAAGGGGTCATGGTTTAGAAATGCCATCCTCTCTGCCATCCGCTGAGAATTTCGATTTTCGACGAAATCGTCTAATTATCACACAGTTTGCTTTGACAGTACTCAGCAGTTTCCTGAATACAGCAAATATTTCTGATCCTTTTGCATGAAGGGTAAATTCAACACACACAGATGCTGCCACCAGGTAAAAAGACACTTAACTGTCAGGAGGAATCCCAAAATTCTATTAGTTCCAACTTTAGTAAAAATATGAGAAACACAGGATTGCTGTCATCCCTCCACTCCTGATTTATTTGGTAACAGTTCTAATAATGGACCAGGAATCTGCTGCACATTTATTTCAGATAATAATAACCATTGATTCTAAGGATCTATAGCTCTTACTTGCATTAGTAGGTCATTTACTAAGAAATTATTTTTAAAGTAGAAATTATTGATTGCAGGTTGTTGCCATCTTTGTCATTTTTGGTGGTTTTAAATGATACAAATGCTGCCTGTTTTTTTTATATAATCAAGTATCCCTGCATAATTAAAAATATTCTAACACCTCTGTCACTGACTGATTTACATCTCCATCTCTGATGATGGACAGCTGCCATCAGAGAAGGACATGAGCGTTGTAAAAAACTGAAGCCATTTGTTTGCTCCGAGCCCTTCTCAACACAACTTCTTATTGATTGAGACAAAACCACATGGCTGATGGATTTTGTGCGTTTTATTTGGGTTTCAATGACACAGACAAAGGGTTGCTTCGGTGAGTGATTGATCACGGTGTATAGAAGGCTACACCCCTTTCTGTTTCTGTTGCCTAAATGCAACAAGAGTCGATTGACGGCTGTGAAGTGGATTCCGATGTCCTTTCAGTAGCTCTCAGATTTGCTTTCTTTGATTGCATCTCCACAGACTCTTTATTCTGGATGGCCAGCACCCTGTGGAAAGCACATAAACAGGGAGTACCTAATCCTTGCTGTTATTCTGAGGCTCAACCATCCTGAATCCAAACAAAATGAGAATTGTCCCTCAGTGGGACGCTATATCACAGAACAGCTTCGGAGTGGGAAATAGGAAAGAGCACTGATAATGATGCTGGACACAACAAGTCTCTCTCTGCAAACAAACTTGTTGCTATTGTTTGGTTAGGAGAACAAATTGTTAGCCTCTATTAGGTTCTAGAATGAGCTAATATTGAAGCAATCAGTCACTATATTCATTCAATCCAGTCAACATGTAAACTTGAACTCCTCAGTGTCAAAGTCAAGAACCAGTGTTGTCACAAAAACAGCAAATTTCGTTCAGCAAATTGAAGTGCTGTAACTTTAGATGTCACCTGTTGCTACATCCCACATTTCAGTCTTGGTTGTCTCATATATGGCCTCGAGAGACAATTAACAGTGACAAATATTGATTGGAATGTCCTGCGGCGTATTATGTCCGACAGAGATGAGAATATTTAATTTGGTGAGATTCTGCTTCAAGCTAAACTGTGCAGTGTTTAATTTTCACACAGGCTGATGTGAACGCATGCACAGAATATTATTATTGAAGCATTTATAAGTTCTCCACTCTTTTCAATCAAGCAGTCTCCCAAACGAGCATACTGAGCAGGAAAAACACGAAAGAAAAAAAAATGACATGCATGTATTTAAAAGGATTTTCAATTTGTGCATGCAAAAAGGGGGATGGAAACACAATTATTGATTGACATTAATACTACAGTGTCCCATATGACTTTCAGTGCACCATGAAGCATATTTTCACCATTAAATATTGAACAGGTGTCTGGCTTGGGTGTACCTGTTGGCTTGTTTGGTTGTCTTGCAGGTAATTGGGAACACCTGGGCACAATACTCCTTAGGTTCTATAAAAGCTTCCATCACATTTCCCACAGAAAGACTCTCTCCATGTGCTGTGTTTGGGTTTCTTTATCTTTTGCTCCACACTCACACACACCACTGTTTTCCACAGTGCTTCCCTTCTGGCATTTTAAGTTTTGTTTGCAAACAAAGTAGTTAATTCAAACATTTATACATTTTTAATGTCGCTCCAATTTTTTTTGCCATGGCCTGCAAGCCAGTTAAGAAACATCCATTTGGTTAAAAGAAAGAAAAACAGTTACTACTTTTTGGCAGCGCTGAATGCAACTCATCTTTTTGCCCAAACTTCACTGGGTTTGGCTGTGTTGCAGACAATAATAATAATTCTTAAATTGGCTGTTGATCAGAACCCATTCAGACACTCTTTCATCTAGAATGACAATGTTTATTCCTTGGTCTTTATCTCATTTGAGGTTGTTTCGATTTAGCAAAAATCAGTCACATTCTTTAATTGTATGTCTAGTTTTGGAGCAAATTGGCATTTCATTACAGAAAGCTAGCTGTGCAACAGTCCTTTTACAGACAGGTGGCCCGCCAGCTCCTCCATTCTGTCCCTGTGGACCTAAACCCAGTGAAATGAGCAGGTTTGCGTCCTCCTGTTTACCTCAAGTTAACAGGTAGTTTACATAAGATTAAGAGAGAATCTGTCCCAATAACAGATTCCATGCAGGCAGGAGAGTGCCATAGTATATTAACAATGAGTGTGCGTGCTTAAAATGGCAAAAACATCAAAATAGAGGTGATTTTTACCTTCATTCCTGCACAGATCTACTAATCAGCTCCTGTATGCCAAGCATTTCATCTGTAATGACCAAGGCAACTGAGATGGGCAGAGTACCTATCCACCTGTATTCACAGATTCATTTTTTAAAGATTCCTGACACTGACTCCCCTCCAGCATTCTCCAGCATTATCTAACAGTAATTTTTGATTTTCCTGAGGAGCCTCGCAGTTCGTCAGTCAGACATCTCAGCATACGAGTGCTGTCAGTGCTGCAGGAAGCATCCCACTGTGAAAACAGAAGTGAGACCTCAGCTTCAGCACCTCTTTGAGAAGGTGTTTGTAAAAAGTAACTTCTTATGTTAGTTTATATCACAGATGTCTACACCCAACAATCACACAGAGAGGTAACATTCTGTGCAGCACTCAATACGGGCTGTAATATATATTTCATATATTTAGGAATGTATTGTCTGATTTAGCTTTTTCTGGGGTAAGACACCATCATTCCTTCTCCGCTCCAGCAGAGGTTATGCAGTTGAAGATGTTCCACCCCTTCACAAACAAAACAGGAGGCAAACCTGAAGTGAGCACTCTAGTAGGTAACAAGTGTTTACAGTATCAAACGATACTAAAAACGCTGAGCTTGAAAATCAAATGGAGTGTCATGGGTTTAATTCTACTCAACAGGAAAAGCCAAAACGATATTGGAAATTTCATCTGCCCCATGTAAAAAGGAACAGAGATTGTTTGGCATTACTCTCACAAACACCAGTGTAATAATGTGGATCCCATATGGATTGGCAGAGCGCTAAACCGTATCTATTATTGAAGTGTGAGGGAGAATTTTTAGAGCACTCTGAATTTCTGCCGTATTCATAATTTATATTTAAATCCTTCTTGGTCCCCACTACATATTCAGATCTCATTTACTGTCATCCGTGCAGACTCGCCACCTTTATCCTCCAGGAATTTGGTCTCAGTTAATGTTCTTAGTGAGATTTGGGAGAGGATTTGAAAGGAAAGGTGCTTGGTAGTGACCATGGAAACACGCGGAACATGCAGCTTTTTTTTTTTTTTTTTTACTATCATTGGGATCATGCTATGTTCACCATGTTGCCTAGCAGAGCCCTATATGTTTTTATCAGAGCTTGGTTAGATATGGCACCACATACACGGTCTACAGAGGAATTTTCAGCAGGAAGCTTTAGGAGCGGTGCAGAAATATTTCATTTAAACAAATTGATTGTTGCAAATACTGATGGAGGTGTTCAATTTTCTGCCTAGTTTGTCTTTCACAGAGGGCTGACTCTGCATCCATACCATCCCTGCACTGCTGTGGGGAAACTCCACACACAGCCAGTGTCTGTCAGAGGAGATAGTGTTGCCACCATATAGAAGAATGAAAAAATGGAGGGGGGGAAGCTTCAATCATTCATCACCTCTCCCTGCACCAGTGTCACAGGGGTGGAGATTCAGAATTCAAAGAACAAGGTTCAGGGATGCTAAAACTGCAGAAACAGAAGGGGATGTTTTGGGTGATTTGTCATACTTTTAGCACAGTAGACAGAACTGTAAAGTGCTACAATTTGGCTCTGGGAAAGATCTTCCAGGACCACAAGATGAGAAGTGTCAGATTTATTTCCACTTGTTTGTTTTGTTCTTGAAAGTATTGGTTCTGTTGTTCCAACAGTAATGAAGGCCAAAAGCATAGCAGAAACTGCAAAACACAACCAACAAAAAAGCAAAATGAAAAACAAAGGAAAAATAAAAGAGTCATGTCTAGCATGTTTTTTCCATCAATTTAATTACAAAAAACTAAAATGAAGTTCTCTGTCATTTATTATGGAAAACAACAACAAGCTAGCTATATCAAATGGCCAGATAATTAAGCTGCTATTAAACAGGGAAATGTCATTCCTTGTATTACCATTTTTAAATTGTATTTTAATTTGATTTAGACGGACAAAAATCCTATTAACAAATAAAGTGTAGCTGAATGCACAACCACCAACATTGTGACCACGTCTGCAAACTCTTACAGCAGCAGACTAATAAATTCTCAGCTTTTAGTTTCATTTGGTCATAAAATCTCAGTGTGAAGCAAATTTTTCATTAAAATGTCTTTGTTTCGCAGATGTGGTTTGTTGTGTTCAAGTCATAAGCGTTTGCTCTCCCTCCCATTTGCTTCTCATGTAGGCCACATCAATGATATGAATGAATTATTTAACATAAGCAAATGTTATACAGTAGATTTAATTATGAATTGAAGGGGATACAGATTTGATTTCTGTTTTTCTTTCTAACTTAAACCTCTGGGCTCTGCTCGACAAAGAAAGCTCTGCAAACAAAAGTTGAGATGCAGGCTGGCGCTCCTTCTCAGGACACTCCTGAAGTGCCCAGTCAGTACCACAGTCACGTCTATCACACAGTCGCATTCTGAGATTAACTTGGATATTCTGTTGCTTGTAGCTGATAAGCCAAAACTCTGCAGCTCAACAAGAAGCAGAGTTTACTTCCCCTGAACACAACTGCCATGACTCATCACATCTTAAAACTCAGACAGCAACTGAGGGAGAGTCCATCCAAACAAGCATGAGTGAAGTGATAGAGCGTAGTCTAGGTACTGAAATAATATTTATTTTTTGCCTATTGTTTAGTTAGTTAGTTATAGTGGCAGATGCAGGAAAATGTTGATATTCATTTGACTTATTGCACCAGATAAAGCTAAAAGCTCATTTACACAGAGACAAGTCCTGAACACTAAGAAATAATAATAAAAGTATTTTCTCTATTGCACATACAACTTCCTGTAAATTGTGCAGGAGTGGCTTAAGGAGACTGTGAGAGAGAGACTCCATTTATTTGTGTATAATTGTTGTCAACAATAAAGAAAAGGGGCTATATTTCGGCCAAACATACATAACTGTAGCATAGAGCAACGTCAGCATTGACATTGCCTTTGAAGGATATCAGAAGCAGATGAGATGGCTAAATCCCTCACCTCAAAGGCACACAGCCAGTTTGTTTTCGTAAACATAGAATAGGCTGGGGACTAATAGCAAGGTTGTGTGCCGTATAACCAACAATGCTCTCACCTAAGTAAAAGCCTGCAGGGACGTTCTCCAGGAAGGAGATATGAGAGCAGTGCACACACTGTACACTTCAGCATGCAGAGGTTAACGTGAGGATATTCATCAGCAGGATGGCTTTTGGGATTCGTACTGAGGGGAATTACCATGCATGCTCTGGAGGCTGTGAAATAAAAAAAAGTTTGCACTCATAGAGCAGACAGTATGGTACTAACTGCAGTAAAAGAAAAGTGCACAATAAAGCTCTTATACCTGTAAGAATTCTTCTGTTATAAAAAAAGTACAGCTCAGTATGTTATGAATTACTCTGCAGGTTGCTCTTAAAATTTCAGTGCAAAGCTTTTGCAAAATAACATTCAACAAAGAAGAGATTAATGCTGTACTCATTTAATGAATACAGATCTCAAAACTTAGTTTACTGAATAACACATTCATATGGATTGTGAATAAAACTGTAGTTATAAAAGCCTAAACAACCCTTTATGTCAGTCAAGTAATGATGGATGCGCTGATGGTCCTTAAAGCAGCATTAGTATATGTTTTATAATAACAAAATAAAATGACAATACACATTATATACAGGTTACAACTCGGCTAATTGTTAGCTTACTACAATTGAATATGATTTACATTATAGCTCTGTCAGTTTTGGAGCATATAATGCAACCTGGCCTGTAATATTGTTCACTCTTTGGGAATATACTGTATATTTACATGCAGTTGTTTTCTCCTTAAAGGGAAACTGAAGGTCATGTTAATGAAGTTCTCTACACCCTCAAACTGAGCACACTTGATGTCCTAATATAATAGACTGAAATACAGTTCTCTATTCCCTATCTTAGTCAAGCTGAACACTTTCTATTTGAAGAAGATGACAACTAAGAGGCTCCAGATGATGGAGCTGACACATCCAGAGAGTGCAGGCTGTGATGTCCCCGTACTGAAGCTTGAATTTTTTGCCACACTATCAGCGTAAGACTGCTTTTGAAGTGAGTTGGAAGAACTTAAATCCAATGACGAGCGGGTGCACTTCCTCATCTGTGACCAAACTGTGAGTGAGGGTGGATACACAGCAAACCTAATGAGGATGTTAATATTTCACTTTTCCCTCTAAAACTGCCTTTGGACAGATAATGATTTTGTTTTCATCACACTTGCATACATGAAATATTATCAAATAGATAAGGGTGGAAGTCTGAGTGACACAAAGGGAAGTGGAAATAGTATTTTTAAATCTTCAAACAATAATCATTTATTTTCATTCACCACCCCATATTGGTTTCTTTTTAAACATTTTTGTGTAACTTCACATTGATCTGTAACCACCAATTGAAGATTAAATGCATCAAATGCCCATCTGACAACCAAAATGGAGAATATTTTTAGATTTTTAGGACATATTTTTTATTCTTCCTTCCTTCTTCAACAAGAGACAATTTAAACTTTTAATTTATCTGTAGCATCTTAATGGGGGGTAAATACGATTTTTCAAAGCTCTGTGTGAATTTAACAACCTGGTATCCGTCTTTACAGCAGAATATTGCACATGAGGGGAGGGAAGCGATGCGATAGGTCACTTTTCAAGCAGGATAGACAAAGGTTCATGTGTGCAGTATTTACATGTTGGAATAATGGACAGATGAAACAAGATGTGGCTGTCAAGTTCAGCATGAACAAAAGAGCAATACTGTAACATCTCTCTGGCCTGAGGAGACTAGCTAATCACACACTTATTAGGCCACTAATGAGGAAATTAAAGTTGGCCTGCTCTTTACAAAATCACATCACCTAGCTGTGTTGTTAGGATGTATTTGTATATTATCATTCAAGCTGTTCATTATTTTTCACATTCAGAGCAGATTTTAGTTCATTTAAAATCCTTCCACCTCCTGTTCTTCTTTACTTTTTGGATAACTTTAATCTTACATCTGTGACCTCTTTCTGTGATCTCTGTCTTTGCAAAAGAGTTGTTGCTGCTCACAAAAATGAACCGGATTGTGCTTGAAGGCCGAACAGTGTGTTTCATATTTAAACAGGCTGGTTTCAGCAAACAGAGCTTGTCATTGGGGTTACAGACCACCACAGAGGCATTTACCTTGGAAAGTGACTCATGCCAAAAATCTGTTGAAAAAATCTTGAATATTTTTAGAAAGGGTGCCATCATTCAAACTGTTCTTGATAATTTGTCTTATTTGCTAAATTGACCTTGTACTTTATTTTTCTGCTTCCATGGCCATTTTTCTGAATGACATGAACACACAATTTTGTAATTTTTTGCTGACAATAACCCTCAAATTAAAGCTGTCAGTCTACACTTTTACCATCCCATCGTTTTGTAGCTACACATCCAAAGCAATGGCTGCCCAAATATTTAGACAACTTAGACGTCAGTGATTCAGTGTCGCAAATATTTAATTTTCCCAAACAACATTTCTCTCAGGTAAATGACATGCTGCTTTGTATTGCAGACTGTAGAGGACGAGAGAAGATGGAGGGCAAAGGAGCAAAAAAGGAGTTTGGGAGGCAGAGAGCAGGAGCAGAACCACAGACAGCTGAGAGTCAGCGGTGCTAATGTGGGGTCTGAGTGTGTAACCTCACTCTCAGTGCGCTCTGATTAAAGAATGATTTATAGGCCTGCTGGAGAGCCCGCTCAGCAATCCGTCTCCTCAATGAGATTTTTTTCCCTTTCCAGGCGTTTGGTAAATCAAGCCATCTTGGAGAGGATCTCGGGTGGACAATGTCAATGTGTTACTGAGAGGGAGCCATTAAATGCTGTAATCATGAAAGCATGGAGGAGGGTTCACAGGTGCATACAGACACTTATTTGTCACATACAGTGTTGGTCCTGACTCCTTCAGTGGAATAAATCAGTGTTTAGAGACATTTACACATCTGTCATTCCCACAGACTGATCACCAGACTAATCTTAGTCTCTCTGCTTTAGTGCTCATTTGCATGTTAAGATTTGAGATGTGTTTGATAATGAGTATGTATGTATGTTGGAATGTAATGTCTTTCTCCCTCCTCTATATCCATGCTATAATGTTGAGTTTATACAGTGTTCACTGATTGTTCAGACCTAAATGCATAACCTGTGAGTGGTAGGTGTACACTCCAAAAAAACTCCATCTTACCAAGTCATTTTTCTCTATTATTGAGACCTAAAAGTTAGCCATGCTAGCAGTTAAATGCTAATGTCAGCATGCTGACATGCACATAGGCTAGTACTAGTGCTGATATGAAGTAGGCATAATGTTTACTGTGTTCACCATCTTAGTTTAGTGTGTTAGCATGCTAACATTTGATAATTAGCACTTAGCACAAAAATACAGTTGAGGATAATGGACTTTTGGTCATAAACCAAAGTATTGGACAAATTAAAATTTTGACCTAGATGAAAATTTAAAGGACCACGGAAGGAATTGCAATTCATTTTGAGGGGGGCATCGATATGTGTACCAAATTTCATGGCAATCCATCCAATAGTTGCTGACAGACAGATAGACAGACAGACAGAATGCCATCCCTAGAGCCATGCTGCTACCAAGGCTTCAAATCTGAAAGAATCTGCCAGTGTTGTGATGATTATTTCAAGAAAGTGTCAGTGTCAGTATCTTGACAGAAGAGAGAATAATTTGGATGCACTACAATCATCTAAAATGACACTTGATATAATTTGATTTGTATTGGAAACAAGTTGAAACTCTCTCATTGTACAGTTTTTGGAAAATAAGACACTAAGGCCTCAATAATAGACAAAAAATATTTGACACAATGGAAATTTCACTTCTGGTCTGAAGACTTCTGCACAACAGCAGGACAATGGCAGAACTTATGATGGGAAGTCACTGCAGAGTGCTCTGACACACCCATCAATCATTAACGAATCCTCCGCAGACTGAATCCTATGTATCAAATGATGCCATTAATTTTGTCCAAAGAGTGCTGCATGGCACTGTGGTCTGAATCACAAGTGAACAGTTATTGCAACAATATTATCTCCAAAGTGTACAGTATGTTTGAATTTGGGTCACAAAATGAAATTTCCGGTACCTTACTTATGATTATGCTGCATTCAAGTTCATATTCCATGATTGCAACCTTTTTATTAACCAAAGCACACAACCGCTCCGTGTGATGTTTCCCAATTATCTCTTCCTGTTTACCCAGTTACATTAATTAGAGTGCACTGTATTTACATAACCCAGAACAAATAAGCCATTGAGCTAAACCTATTATTAAGCTTGTGTGAAAATAATTACTCCACCTACTGTTGCCATTGTTATAGCGTAGCTACATTCAGGAACAAACTGTTAGACAAGCCTGCTTATTGACATAAAAAAAAAACAGTGTTTGGGTTTCATGTTTTTAATATTAAAGATGTACTCTCAGAATTAAAGCTCGATGTGACAAAACCACACATAAAACGAAAGCATGGTGTTTATCAGTGATGGAGGACATATTCGGATCTTTCACAAAAATAAAAGTATGTACATACAACTATGTAAAAATACTCCATTACAAGTAAAATCCCTACATTCAAATCCCTAAAAGTATAAGTATTAGCATCAACAGTAAAAAGTACAATAGAAAAATGTTGCATTTTATCGTCGAGGTGGAGATTGTAACTGTTTTATATAATGTTAGGTAGTTCAGTCTAGTGTTTCTCAACCTAGAGTTCGGGCCCCCTCAAAGGGTCACAAGATAAATCTGAGTGGTCTGAGTGGTAGGTGCGACTTGGTACTGGCTTTTTTGTAAATGGTCAAAAGCCGAAAGCATGCCGTGGTAGTGTATCTCATAAGCTCAGTCATCATATGTTTTTTCTGTTAAATCTTAATCTGAAAAGTTACTTGTAGCTATCAAATATGTGTAGCAGAGTGAAAAATACAACATTTCCTTCTGAAATGTAGTGGAGTAGAAGTATAAAGTATATAAAATGAAAAAAAAGTACCTTTAAATTGTACTTAGGTACAGTACTTGAGTAAAAGTACTTAGTTAGCTCCCACCATGTATTTATTATTCTGCAGGTAAAATACAATGGGTATATCACCATACCACAGTGTATGTCCTTCAGGTCTATTGCAAGTCTTTCACTCATCTTGCAAACATCACAAAAACCTTTACAGCAGTGGCATTAATGCAAAACTGTCTGTCCTTCAATAAAAAAACTCAGACATTCCAATGTGACAAAGTCTTTGATCCACTCAATATAAATGCAAACAAAGCCAGCACAGGGTGCACGAAGATGTTTCCTCTGTGTGCATCACTCTATATTTTCAGATTTGGCCTTTAACAATGTAGCCCACGTACAAAGTTAACCTGCCTGAATAACAGTGATTAAATTGGGCAGACAGTTTGCTCATCATTATGGCACAAGGAGAGGGCAGTCATAGAATACTTGAAAGTGCTTAACAGTCACAAAACACAATATTTTTCTCTGCTGATTAGCTTAAGGCAGAAGATTATGGGTGATGACTATGCCTGAAGCTGACAGAGGCAACATGTTGGAGCTGTGCTGACTCTGGGAATGTTGGACTAAACATAGTAATTTGATGTTTTTAGCATCATTTTCCCTGTTACATATTCCAGCTCAAGTGAATTCACGTTTCAGCTAAAACATGCTGTCCTTGACTATTATATTATTAATATATGAATAAAGAGCAGCCGTGTCAAAGACACAAAGACACCTCTCAGAATGCAACGGACAAAAAAACAAAACAAAAAAACAAGTTACACTACATCTCCGGTGCAATAGCTCATTCTGTGAGTCACATCACAGCATTGTGTCTGTGTGATTAACCAGGTAGTCCATCTTGCATGGATATGACAAGCCTGCTAACAATATGTCCCGAATATGTAATGGAGCAAGTGTGTGTAGCTCCTTGCAACAGAGCTATCTCCCTGGAAAAAGTGCCAATTATAATATTAAAGCTGTCTCTACCAGTGACCTTTTTGCATTTGCTCTGTATGCTATTACACTCAATCAAGAAAGGTCAGTGGTGGACGTGGGTCCCATGCAAAACTATTTTTTTTCATCTTGTGTTGGCTGTTTGTACAATTAGATTTCATAACTCCAGTGAAACAAACACATGGAATATCATCCATGTGACTTCTGCATTAGATTTGGTGTTTGCATACACTGATATGACTTGAATAATAACATGTACTGTATGTAGTATGTTGGAGTTTTTTTTCTCCTACAGTTATCTGTGTGGAAATACAATGCTGATTGTAATTGATCTGAAGTGTCACGTTTGGTAGACGAGTTATGTAAAAGATGACAGATAGTAGTTAGTTTGGATTTATTTATTTATTTTTTACAATAGAAGATTGGCAGTTTCATTGAATCCATGAGTAATAAATGTGCTTTTAATATAAATAACAGCCATTTAGTTTAAAAAGTGCTGTTATTGTCCATTTGATAGACAGTGTTAGAAAAAAACAGTTTGAGCCATTTAGGATTTTAGGAGTTTATTTAAGTTTGATATTACCTCAGAAATTAAACAAATGATACATAATTTACATAAAATACATGTACCTACCCTCATTAAATTGCACTATTTTTGTTTTGATGTGATTCTTAGATCAGTAAACCTCTTTTTTGACAGATATTTGCAGTACACTCGGTGAGACCTACCATTCACACAGTATTGATACTGGTTTGTCTTTGAAGCACAGTGTGACTAAACAGCTCCAAAGGATTGTGCCTGCTTTGCATAGTCATATCAGTGTTTGAGAAGGGAGCCACTTGGTGGGCAAACTCTGAATTTCTCTCTGAATCTTCCTGTCAAATAAAATGAACAGCACTATCAATGGGCAATACTTCTCATCCTCTACAACTGTCAGATAAACAAAACATTCACTGACAAAATATATTGATGGTACAGTATTCCAGGGGGAAAAAAATCACCTTATTCAGATGTTCTCACTTCACAACTCAGCCGACATGGCATCATATATTGTAGTCGGCATCCAATATCTTTGATGATTTTGCCCTTTTTTCGGTGGTGTTTTTTGTGTCAATCCTGAATGTGAAAAAGCTTCCTACCGACAGAAACTGGCCCAATCAAACATCCTTGGGGCACTGCAGGGATTTCCGGTTTGGACAAAAGGACAATTTTTCCAAATCTTGGTACTCTGGTAAAAGCGTAACCTTACAAATATAGTACTGATTGGCCATTTGGATTGCCCAAAGTGGCTAGATATAGAATATGCCAATCTGTCTCATTTTAGGTGCACAGTGTGATCTTATAATTCAAAACTTGCAGGATATGGAAACAAATGACAATTTTTTACTCATTGTCTTCTTGAGTTGATTTTCCAATAACACAGTGCAAGAACGCGGGGATTTCTGGCAGAAAACGTTAAACATTAAATGTCAGGACCTCTGACCAGAGCAAGAACACACCAGAAGTTAGTGGTGATTTTTCAAATGGGTCTTCAATTTTCACTTTCCACTGCCCTGTGTAGGCATCACTGTCGGGCTGCAACACACATTGGTTTAAATGGCAATTTATATATGTGTCACATAAATGAATAAATATGTGGTTTATGTTCTTTAGTACTTGGTTGACATGTGAAACAATGCTTAGTTAAACTCTCACATACTGTAAACATTTTATGAAGTACCTCAATTTAAACAATGCACAAAAATGTATTTCTAAACTGAGCAGCAGAACGTGCTTCAAGTTTTATCAGATCAGCTCTGGTTGAAAAATACGGCATGGGCGGCATGATGCTGTTGCTCACTGATTAATATTATTTCCTCCCACTAAGAGAGTCTGAATTTGACTCCTGGCTCAGGCATTGTACTTACTTTTCATTCACTTCAGTGTTATCACAGAATTGGCTGCCTGCACTGTAAGTGCCACTGAATGAATATTCCACCAATATTGAAAAACTTTCAGCTGTGAACATTTGGGCTCGGCCCCTCCATTTGTCGCTTGCAGTTATGGTGTATTTTTTTTTAGAATACATTTTGTTGGTGAGTGCAGCTCTCTGTTAGCAGGGCACTCACTTACTGAGAGACTGTTAAATTTTGATTCATCATTTCCTGTGGGTGGAGAAGTGTCCACTGCCAAACGCAGAATTTCATTTGAATAAAAAGGGTGAATCTATTGGTCTCAGTGGGAAAGAGACATTCTGCATTACAGTGATATTTTGTCAGTTAGGCCACTAACTCAAGTATATGTTTGAAAATATTGTGACGCTTATGTCAAATAGAGAGTATGTGGAATTATAAACAGGAAGCAAAGATAATTCTTGAGAGGCCATTGAATCAGAGAGTTCTTATTGATTTTTAATAATAGAAATATGCAAACTAAGAAAAATATTTGACTCAGATCTGTTGAGCTGCAGCAGACAACACCACACACAAATACACACAGTTATTTTTTAGTGTGATTTAGTTGCATGAAGCTTTGTTTGTACAGATGTTTGTATAGATATTAATTTCTCTGAGAATTAAGTGAGATATTTTTTTCACACACTGACGTGTACAGTGCACTCACATTAACTCACAGCTTACAATGGGCCTGAGTAACACTCACGAATGCCTTTAAATAAGATAGCCATCCATGATTAGCTGAACTACACATATAAAACATGCCCTTTGAGGTACTTTGCGATACTGAGCCATTATCAGTGTTTCTACAATCTATTACTGGAGCTTTTTCTTCAAATATAGCCATGAATCCCATCAAACTGTTAATTATTACTTTCCTTACCTTATTTAAATATGCATATTCAATATACGCACTTAAATTCTGGCAAAAATGTGATTATTATGGAAAGATTTTAAAAGGTTTGGGAAAAAATGTGCCTCAACATGAGATTCATACATTAACTCTTGCGTTTTTAATTACAGCCAAACAGCATTTCACGCATTAATGGAAGGTTCCCGTATACTGACTGAGGTCTATTGTTAGAAACGTGGGTGAGAGTGATGGGCTGGAAGTAGAAGCTCAATTGTCCTTTTGTTGATTTCAGTGACCTCTGCAGGGGTTCATTCACGTCTAATCAATTCCCCGATCAGAGCGAGCTGAGCTCAGAATAACCCCTGCAACCACATCCCAGGCCCTCACGTTTCTTCATACAGATGCCAATATATATACATTAAATGCTCACCGAGATCAGTGTATTAGACTGCTGCTGACTTTAGTGCGCTAACTTTGTGAGATACTTATAACACAGTATAACGAGGACTACTTCATGCTACAGCTATGCTATGCAAACAACAGGACATTAACATATAATCTATGAAAGAAGGAACATATTTGAGCTGAATACATACAAATAATAAATAATATAACATGCTCACAGCTTTGCTTAAACTCTCTGTCCTAAAGTGCTACTATTCCCTCAAATTCAGCTAGAACCCTCTCTCCCAGCATATTTAAAAAATGCAATGAGTGAGGGAACAACAACTGTAGGAGGCATAGCTTTGTGGCTACATAGTGTGTGGGTCAGGGGACATGGTGGAGACTGACTGACACTGATTAGACTCTTTTTTATACAAAATTTCATGACGTAGATAAGTCTTTATGTCAGCATTAGTCTTGCAAGGTTCAGGGCTGATTTAAAACAGTAGATGGCGTGTGTTCAACCCTTGAAATACCAATTTTTATAAATTTGGTAAGAAATGTCAATATTAACACCAGCATTGATCTGTTTCATCACAGTACAGTCATATCATTAAGTTTACAGCTCAAAAAACATGTTAAAGTGAGCAGTACCTCTTAAAGACAACCTGAGATAATAAGTACTAATGTTACCACATTATTTGTAATAAATGTTATTAAAGATCTGATAATTGTGTCACAATAACAGGAAAAATTTCTCTTTTCATTTGCACTCCGGTGGGGCAGATGTTTTCTGAAGTGAAGGAAAGAACGTCTCTTTGCCTCCAAAAGATCCTGCTGGAAATTTCTAAAAGACTAAACATCAACCATGCTTTGAACCATTAGACATTTGAAATGATGGGATGGGAAGTGGCTTAATGGAGTGTTTGATGGATTTTAATGAGCTACCATACGACTCACTTCATCAACACAGTTCTTGCAAACAGATATGATGGGAAACATTATAATGTGCAGCAAACAAAGTATTGTACATATAAACACTCATAAATACTATATATGAGTGTGTGTGTGTGTGTGTGTTGTAAAAGGTCAGGATTTACTGTCACCTTTGTGTGAGGGCAGGATTCTTCCTCTGCTGTTGATATAGTGCCACCCATAGACAGGTCAATATATTACATCTTCACACTCTGTGTGAGTGGAGATGGTAATCACACTGATACCAGACTGAGGAATTAGCAGCAGCACTCTGTTTGCAAGCTGTTTGGAACGGAGGGTGCAACACAAGTGACTGCAATCACCATACTGTGTGAAACTGAAATGAATGATCTGTCAAGGATAATTCTTGGATTTGACCCTCAGTGGAGTTCATAACCCTTGCACATGTTGTTCTTGTGTGTTCTCTTTTTCTGGTTTCACGCAAGTTGCTGAGGAGTGACTTACTGTTGGCTTTGATAAAGGCTTGTTTGCATCAGCATACGAAATAAAACGGTAAACTGAGGCCACTGAGGTATTCAGATTATTTTGCTTTTTTGAATTGCTGCTATCCCAGTTGTTGGTTGACTTATTGTTTTTATAAAATGCAGCATCTATGCAATAAAATCTAGCAGAGTTTTCTTTTCAACAAACAAAATATGAGCATAGTGCCTTTATTTACATCGGCTCCCAAGCATCACTATACTGCATATTATAGCTCTGAAAGAATAAACACATCTTGAACTAGGGAATAGACGGAGAAGAATATTCTCACCTTTCAGTAGCCTAGCAAATGAATAAATTCATTCCCAAAATGTTGGAGAATTCCTTTAAACATCACAGAATTATTAGTTAGTTATTGATTAGTCATGCCTGTAGGATACTAGAGAATAAAATGGTGTCATATTACAACAAAAACTTCCTGCCATGCACAGATTTCTGCACCAGTGACCTCAGGAGAAGCCTGGTCCCAGACGGATAGTGTCTGTTTAGCATGTATTGTGTTGAACAACATACCTAAACAAAATGTCCACCAGGCAGTATAGTTTCTTAAAAACATACATATTTATAGTCAGTTCTCTGCACTCCCTCCATAGTGGCTGTGGATTGATCTGTTCCTGCAGTAATAGGGGGAGCATTCACTGTCAGCCTGCAGCCTGTCTGTGGGTTCCACCACATTGGTTTTGCTTGATGGTAGATGTCAGCGAGACCACAGAACAAAATAGTTTTGAATGAATGCTGGCAAATTGAATTCCTTCCCCATTTGTTGGATGGCGCTGTAAATGGATGCTTATTGACAACCATACTGTGGAGGCCAAAATGACCAACCCTCAACATCACAGATCAATAACATTAACTGAGACGTCCCTGCAACGAGTCTATGTGAATAATCAATATGAAAAAAACAAAAAGTACATGTAATACGAGATGTGATTTTTTTTTTTTGGCAGGATGATCTTCCATACAGACTCCATTGACCAGAAGTGGTTCTCTCACCTTGTTTAATAAGTACTTTTAGTTCACCTATTTGTCTTTGTCATCTCAGCGACATTGTCCATCGATCAGTAACCATGGAACAAAGTCAACATGAATAATGTGATAAATTAGGATCTTTAGTAGTTATCGATTATAAATTTGGCCCTGCCCTTGAACTCCCTCACAGCACTTAACTGGTTTATATGCAAAGAGAGCTTGTCCTTTTATCACAACAAGAGAACCGTACAGTATAGGTCAGGCTCTATGGCTTTCCATCTATTTTCGGTATTGCAGATTGTGTGCCTGTCTTCACAGTGAGGCATCCTTAAGCACTGCCCTTTAAAAATGGGGAGGCGAGTAAAGCATACAAAGCTGCTGTGATTATCTCCATCCTTTACCCTGGTGGTGGATGTGATAAAGCGTGCCAAAGAGAAGGGCCTGATCAGCCCAGAACATTTTGTAGAAAACCGGCTTTGCAGCAATCATGGCATGAAGCTCTGGCAAAATGTGGCCAGAGACATGCAGTCGGAAATTATGTCTCTGTCTCCCAGGATAAACAAGCCAGCACACATTCATTAAAGAGCTCTCGACTGGACCTCAAATGTGTATTGACCAGCTGGGGACAAATGGGAACCATTTCCCTCTATGAATTGAAGCCATTTGTTACAGTTTAGGATTGATTCTTTGTCATGGCAACCACCAGTGTATGGTCCTGAAATAAGAAATTGTATTATCTCAACTGAAATTGATTTAAGAAAAAAGAAAATGGTTGCGTTTTGACAGAGTGAATGGCCTCATCATGATGTGACACAGAATACATGAAGGTCTGTGTGCCAAAAAGTGAGTAAATGTTGACATTATCACTCAATGCATCTATCCTGGACCTGCAGTCCTTTCACAGTTATTTTACTTCTTCTACCACTTATTGTATTCATCCTATTCAGAAATATTGACTATTCCCGAAAACTGCATATTTTTAGAAGACAGCAAACGGCACAGTTTGCTGAAGCAGACTAAGTTTGGATCAATATAGCACCAGTGCAATACTGGGTTAACTTTACCTAGTACCAATGGGTTATTTTGAACTATTTGAACTTATTTTGAATAAGTGTTGTTTTTGTTTTTTAAATTACTGTTGGGTTATTTACCCAAATTAAAATATGGTCATTTTGACCCAGTGTTGGACACAACAAGCTCAAGTTTTACTTAAAAACAGTCACAAATTAAAAAGAGCTAGAGCAGATTACTTCACTTCACAACAATACCATATAAACATAATATACATAAAATATAAAAAATAACATTAACACATGCACACAATACACAAAAATAACACAATAAGCACATTTCAATGTGACAGAGACCTTGGTGTCAGATTAAAATAGTTCTATCATATCAAATATTTATACATGAATGCATTAATAGAATCTACTGAAGCTATAAATACACAAGAATGCATATAGTGTTTGATGTTTTCATGGAAGCTGTGACAAAAAACAGATGTTCCCAGCCCAATTGCCGTCATAGTGGAACAGACCGAATACAAATAAATCCATGTTAAATTTTAGTAATAAGGGTGAGTGCTTTTTTTAGAGGGGATGCGTGGGATGTAGTGAACACCCCGTTTCCCCGGCATTTCCAAAGACAAAACCTGTGCAACCCATCAGGAGAGAATACTGGTGAAGAGGTGTTACTGTATTTCTGACAAGATGCCAAAACCTAATCCCTGCAAAGCACAGGTCTAAACATAAACAACCTTTCGTCTGACAGCTTTCTTCTTTTCTTTTTTGCAGCTAAAGCTGATGTTAATGTGACGGAATTGAGTAATGCTAAATTGTGAAGCCTGACACATGAAATAATTATCAGAAAATTCAATTTGTTTTAAATTAAGTTGGATATTGACCCTTGAACCTTATACTGAACTCCACTAGAGGGCAGTTAACATGTGCCAGATTGTATACAATAGTTTTTTGAGGTAATTATTGATCTTGTTGATGACGTAGAGGTCTCAGAAACTCATCTATAAAATATGACAAAAATTATAGTTATAGGGTTAAGAATCCCTAAAAATCAAGCAGTCGTTAGCATGACCACACTTGAACCCAGACAAAGCACTGACTATATGTACATTGGGTATGAATAAACCAATATACATAAAATACTGTAATGTAAAGTAACTTTGTGAGCGTGTAAAGCAATAATACATTCATTAAAAACATATATAAAACATGGCCTAAACAGTACAATTCTGATTCCTGCAGTAGAAATAATGTTTCCTCTTTCTTCTGATTCTGCACAACTGAAACTAAAGGATCATTTTAGGGGCCCCTGGGGAGTCAGAATTGAGCCGATCTCAGCTGGAGCCATAAATTCAACGCGTGCAACGGTCTCCTCCTTCAATACCCCGGACAGAGTTATCCAACAAAGCAACACTGACACGGAATCAGTATTACATTTAACTCTGGTTTGAGAAGCCATTACCTTGGCACAGACTAGACAGCTTTATTTAATCTACAAGCTGCCAGCTCCGTCCCCTTCCCAGACTGGCACAGCAGGTGCTTGTTCATTCAATCTGTAGGAGCTGGCATGAGTCGGGGAATTTGATTATATCTGGAGGCATGAAAAACCTGGCAAAGAGCAAAGTTCAAACTGATGCCTATCTGCACAAGTACTGTGTAATCAGGGTTTTGGTTCTCTGATGCACTGCATAAATTACACTGTGTGTGGAGAAATTTGTGGTAAAAGGTGTAGAGTTTTAGCCTGGGAATGATTGAGATTAATATTTGTTTCAGGCATGAAGGAAAAAAAGAAAAAAAAAAGCCTTCTTCATTGTATTCCTTTTTCTTTATTTATTCGCTCTGCACCTCCTCTCCCTACCAAGTCGTGCAGGAGCCAGATATATAGGTTATTCCAGTGTTGACAGGCCTCCGCAGTCAATGAATAACATAGATCTTATCTTTGCAATCCACAAGTCACATCTGACCGTTTGCCTTGCGGATACAAGTGGCATTTTTATTTTTCAGATTTAAACAGGTGTAAAATGTGAAGGTGTCAGAAAGTGCATGTACAGCATGTATGATGGGTCAGAGGTCAGAAAGCTGTGTGTGCTTTCTGGGATTTGGGGATAAGGGAGCACATCCAGGCTAGAAGGTTTAAATCCCAACAAAAAGAGGTGCCAGAAATGCGGCATCAGAGTCAGACAGTGAGCTGCACTACAGATTAGATGGGATTGTGGTCATGCTGACCTGCACTTTCAACCCAAACGTGTACACATACAAAGATTATATCCACACAGGCTTACATACTGTACAGTATGATTTTAAATGCTACAGCTATTAAATATTTTAACAACCCTTGATCCTCCTGAAAAAGCTTCTGTCCTATTTGTTTTCTGAACTCATATTCATGAATTCATATTATAATATGTATATATATATATAATATATAAGTGCAACAAGGTTAAGGGTTTTACTATTGTATTAACAACATCAAGCTGAGGCATCAAGGTCACTAAATAGTTGCCATTTTAAGTGGGAGATTTGGCATTAAGCAGAGAATTTGCTCATTAGTCAGCGAGTTAGCGTTGCATTTAGAGAGAGACCCACACACACACACACACACACACACACACACACACACACACACACACACACACACACACACACGCACAGACAAAAACATTGAATATTTTTAGACACTTTTGGTTTTATACAGCCAGATATTCTGATTCATGTGTCCTCACACCATTGCCAATGTGGTCCCATTTCTGTGATAGACAGAATATAAATTGAAAATTTATATTGTCTTCTCCTTTAGATCCTGATTTGTGAAAAGAGATTCTTTGTGACTCGAGGAAAAAAGACGAGGATGTGCTGGTGTCATTTGCCGTACGAGTTTTTGATTTTTTCCCCCTGAATAAACATCTTCAGTCCCTAGTGCTCAGCATTTGTTCTAGGATTTTAGCAGGTGTAAGGCAGCAAAGTCAATGCCCAATGAGTTGCCCTTCTTATACCATTACAGGTCATGTCAACAAATTAGACCGCCCTGACACAGCAAATAGACATAATAAGGGCTGTTTGTTTTTCAGCGTCCTCTTCTAGACAAAGTCACGGCTGCTAAATGTTTGTTGTAGCTATAAGGTATTTCTCTGCAGACTATGCCTGAGGTCTGCTTAGTTTGGGCTGTAATTACTCTGTTCTATATTTCATGCTTGTTGGTTCTGCATACAATAGACACTGATCACTGAGCCACTGCACATTTCCCAGAGCGGTAATTGAATAGTGAAAGGGAGAAGCAGAGAGCAGAGGGGCTGTGACTGTAACGTACTGCAGATGGCAGTAGTTGAACAGGCATACACAGGTGAGCTGTGTTCTGCTTTTTTGTCTCGAATGTTAACTCCTCCACAGGTGACAGATGAGAACATAGAGCTTCCCCAACAGTGCAGTAGTACTTTTAATCTAGTTCAGATTTATGATGTCAACAGAGGGAAAATTCTCCCTTGCTTCTTGTCTGAGATGAAATGGAATGTGCGCGCAGACATTAAATAAAGAGGAGGGTGTTTTGGTGGGTGATAGAAAAAAAGAGGGTTTGCCTCATATTCACCGAAGTGAATACCCCGTGTGATTCATCCCACAACCTTTTAGAAGTCTGACTGAGGGAAGGCATGAGGTGAACTGATAACCAAGCACTACATCAGACATGAAGGAATTGAAAGACAAAGTGTAAATTGCAGCAACTCCAGGAGAGATGAAAGGCAGAGCTGAAGAAAGTTCAAATTGGAACTTAAAACAGGGCATAAAAAAAAAAAGATGATGAACAGCCAATATAGATTGACTCTATCTAGTGCCTCATTCAACATGTACACCCTGTGGCTGGGTTTCTCATTTCCATAAAAGTCTAGGCCTTCATCTGACAAGAGAAAAAAAAACACTTGCTGCAGCTTCAAGAGAACACAAAGCATGAAGAATATTGCATCATGCCCTTATCTTGCAGACACTCCTATGTGGTCACACATGACATATCCATTCATGCATTAATGTGCTGTATACGGACAGTTCCATAAAGCATCTAACCACATGCAGTAAATCACAGTACAGCTGCAGTGCAAGGCAAAGCCAATTAAGCGCGTATTTCTAAAAAATAAATGAGGAGCCAATCAGCCAAGTCAGCGCTGGCCACAAATGAGGGGTCACCCTAATAAAAAAGACGCGTTCCTAAAAGCATCAGGGGAGCCAGAGAATTAAAGATTTATACGGGGGACAGAGCCGAAGATTTACAGTCCTGTCTTGACTCAAAGTTTGTCCACCCTGTCAAATACTGCACAGCTAAATCCGTCACGGTGAAACATCACCATATCATACTGCCAAGACCAATTGTTTGTTGCGTCTCGGCGCATGACCTTAATGATCTGGGCAACATTGAGTGTTGGATTACCAAGTTACTTGAGCCAGCCACTGAAAGGCATGCTGCATGTTATATTTTGATTGTGTGGGCAGGAGCTGATACCCCCTCTGTCCTCCCCTTGTGGAACCTGACGCCAGCAGCAGGGCACTCTGGGGAAGCTTCAGCAGGACAAGGCATTCAGCCAAATAGCAACGCCACACAGCTCTGCAATTTGTCTTCCTCTTCCTCTGGACACACCTCATGAAAACAAATGAACTCTCACCTTTGTTGCTACAGCCAGGAACTGCACAACGTTGTTAGAGGCAACAATTCATTGTAGGATGCCGGGGTTGTTAAGGGTTCTTGAGCACCGCTCCCTTAGGGGCGGATCTAGACTTCTGTACACTTGTGATTGGATTCCACTAAAATCGGATGAGGTGAAAAAAATAAATAAAAGTGAATGATACTTAGTGACCTCTGATGTCCAGTGATGTTAGGCCTTCAGGGTTTGTGGGCTACATAAAAGACAGTAACAGAAAGCAAGTGTGGGAAATTCACTTGAGGGTCGGAGGCCAGGTGCTGCATAAGCACTCCTGCTGCACAAAGATCATAAAGCACTGGGTGGCCTATTGATTTCACAGTCTTTATCAGTGTTTCCATGCGGCCAGTGGCCGAAACACTGTGGGATAGACATGTCTGTCATCTTTATGCGTGCATTTACAACACCCAAGAGAACTATGAGTGTTAGGGCCTCATCTATCTATTTCTGTCAACTGAGTAAAAAAGTGTCATTTTTGTTTGTGTTTTCCTCATTTACAACAGTGATTTACAAGAGCTTCCTTTCCATTTTCACTAGCAGCACAATATAGTGCAATCAATATACTGTGGTTGAATTGCTGTAAATTCATTTCCAGTATACTGTACTGTACATGAGAACAAAGCATGAGTGAAGCTAAAAAAGCTTTGTTGCTTAAAGGATAATTCTGCTTATACCAAACCAAGTAAGGCAGTAGCATCAACACCCTCTGAATGTATTGAATTGAGCAAGGGTGGGTTTTATTGCTTATAACTTCAACTTTTTAATATGTAAGAGAAATAATGAATCATTCCTTCTTTCAAAAATTACATAGTCTCGTTTTAATGATCGCCACAACTGTTGGACAACAGAACTTTACAGGCAATGTGCACAGCGTTATGTAGTTCCCCACCTACACATTGCAGACATAATTTAATTAATGGTAATTATATACAGTATATATATATAATTACCATTAATTAAATTGTGTGAATAATCCCAGAAAACATCCACAAAATATTGTAATACACAATATGAATTTCCCAAAAAACAAATATCATCTTAAATGATCACAACTGATAAAAATGATGGCCAAAACTATGAAAACAAGGTCCAAGTTGTAGCCTAATAAACCAGAATTATCCTTCAAGATATGGATTTGTAACTATCGGCTATATTGATCTGTTGTATGTTAAGCTAAGACAGATGCAAAAGCTCATAATATCTGACTTTTATCATATGATCAACAATTCTGAAGTTACTGAAAGGTCAACATCAGGCTTGGCGTGTCAATATTTCCATCCAGATTTTTAGATTAAATTTTGTGACAGATTTCTATCAGCAAGTCACTGAGAAGCTTGAGCTTGTCTCAGTAATGTCTGAAACTGAATGAGTTCAATAACTCCAGTTCATATTCAGGTTAATTATGTCTGCATCTGTAAATAAATGCAGGTAGTAGCCTTTGTAACCTGCAGCTGCTGCACCTACTCACCATGATTGACTTCCTATATAGGTTTTGGGGATTAGGTTGACCTGTTAGATGAGCTGTTACTGTGTACTTCAGTGGTGTAATTATGATGGGAGCATCACAGCTCAATTTATTGAATACCTCAATGATGTCATAATTGTATGCAGTGATTAAATGGCATGACTTCTTTTCTCTCCAGCAGCCTTACAATCAAATCCTGTTTTGTATTACCAAATTACAATGTCATCGCCATTTTCTACCCACCATTCACAACCATTGTCGCATTATTTCTGTTCATTACATGCCATCAAAGGGTGTGTCAATACAATACTATACACATGTCATTATAGTGGTAACTACTCTGTACAAACCCACTCAGAAGAGTATATGTACTGTACATTATAACAATATACAGCAAAGCTTAATTCTTAAGTGCTTTAAACAAAGAGAGTTACACAGAAAGATACAGTATAACCTAAACGTGCTTTATAATAAATTAATATCACTTTGTATCTAACAGTGAATACAGTGAAGGTGAATTTCTGGATAAAAGTGCACCACAGCAAAATAATTTTGTGGTTTCTGTAGATTCATTACATAGATCTTTCTGATAGTTGTCTCCTTGACCCATTTGCAATTCTATATGAGTAATGGATATGCTCTCAATCCCATTAAGACAGTAGATAAAGTACTTAAAGGCCACTGAGTGTCGACTGCTATCAGATTTTAATCCTCTTCTCCACTTATTGTAAGGTAGCTACACGCCTGGCTTACTAACAGGAGAGGCAAAGATTAAAAGAGTCAAAATAGACAGTAAGTACTCCATACTTTGAATGTAATCTATTTTGTCTTGTATATTGATTTTTTTAACCACAAAATAACGAACAAATGTATTTTCTGTTTTACAATCATTAAATGTATTTTATGTGTTTACAGTAAAAAAAAAAAAGACATTGTAAAATGTTTTGACTTGTGAAATGTGAATATGTCAAATGATTTATACCAAAACAAATTCTTTCATATACTGTATCATTATAGGAGTTTAGGTTGCAGATTTTAGATTGAGGAATAGATGATTCCTGTTTTTGCTTTAGTGTCAGAGGTCAGAAAATCCCCCTACTGCTGCGATATACAAAATAAAGAAAAAATCCCCCCACATTGTTTTGGTTCATCTTATTATGGAAGTCAAAAGGAAAGTTAGAAGCACTGATAAAATGCTTTTTTTATGAATCCTAAATAAAGAGCCAGGAGGTTTATATTTATCTTTTAAACCTCTAAAATAGAAACCATACACACTGTATTGTTTCTATCTACATTTCTTTTTCAAATTTCCTTTAGCCATTAAATTCTTAATGTTGCTTCAAAGTTGTTACTTTCTCTTTTGTCTATATTTGGAGCACGTGCCATTAGACTTTTACAGCATGGCAATGTATTTGCTGATGGAGATTTCGACACAGCAATACTTTCAGTTTCCTTGACACCAAAAACAGAAAACCAAGGGGTGAAAAATACATAAAAAGGAAAACAATAGCAGGCTCCCCTGAGTGTACAGTATAGTCTTGATTGTAGAAATAGATATCTCACTGTGTTCGGCTGAATCAAGTCTTTAACCCTGCGGTTTAATCAGTGTATTGACTGAAATTAAATTATTTAAGTTTCTGAGATTTGTTCAGCTCTGACAAAACAATGGAGCGACTTTGTTTGAGAGAAAAATCTGGTTCTGCACTTGTGACTAACATCAGCATGAAAAGAGCACCTACATTAAACACATTCAAATATTTAGCTTCGCTCTGACTCGTTCCCTCGCCTCGGTGTTAGAATGAAAGGGATTGAATGCAGAGGAGTGGAAGGTCAGTGGTAGTGATTGTGCAGGTGTGCATGTGTCAGAAGTTAATAGAGGCAACTTTGGCTCTGTAACAGATTACAGCAGCTCTGTCAAAGGAAGACGGGAGGCAAGGCCTGCAGCCCATTCATCACCAGCCCTGTCTTTTCCTCAGCCTCAGTCTCCTTAAGCCATGTGATAAAGGTGCATGTCAGCTCCTCTCTGCTGCTCAACTGCATCCAGTCCCTGCAGAATCCATACACAGAGGATCAGGTGCCTTCACAGTCTGACACTATAGCTATAGTAATACCAACATCTCTGCCTGCTAATGTAATGTATATAGGACGGGACTGCTTTAGATACATGTGGTTTTAACTCTCAAAAGGACTTTACTACTATTTAAATACCTTAAAGTTCCTGCAAATCTGCAAACTTATTTATACAGTTCCCACTGTGTAACTCAGCAATCTTTATTTTACTATAGGAGATTATATATGCTGAGTTTAAAGTATAGAAAATCCCCAATCAGCTTGACTGCTCAGGGGACTCTGGTAATAATCTTGCCTGAAATAGACAGACACTGTCATACTCTGTGGTGTTCTTATGGCATTAAAACCAGCATGATAACTTCATTCAGGCTAACAAGCACTTGGAAGTCTTTTCTGTTTGACCTAGATTACAACATCAGGGGATATTTTTCCCCCATTAGTGACACAGGCTTATGTTTGCTCTCGATTGGATGTGTAGGTGGCTGCCGGTTGAGTCATTTTATGAAGGATAAGCCATTCAATCACAGAATGTTTCAGTAAGAGTAAGAGTTGCATTTACACATATTAAGCAAAGGGAAATGGCAGAATCGTGATGGTACTTCTTTAAAAGACTGAGTCACCCCTTTTAACGACAAATCAAATGTGTATAATCTTGTAGATTCTACAAATTATGAAATAAATCAGTAACGTTAGTACAAACCTGCTTTAGTTGTTTACTGCTCATTCCTTATCGCAGAGATTTGCAATTTTATTCCAGCATGCAGCATGCGTGTCATGACCTCCCTATGATCACTTGAAAAAAATGAGATGCATATCTGCTTGTTGCAGGGCGTATCTTTTTTTTAAAAGTTTCAAGATAAAACACAGAAGCCTGTTGTGTTTAACAATTTAACAACCAGTACCCAGGTGTTCAGTACAGGCGTAACTGAGAGGGGAACTTCTACAAAGGTTAGGTCAGTCAGAAAGTGCAGGGTATTCACTGCTGTGCAGTACTGATGGCTGTATAAAAGCCCTGTACAATAACTGTGCCTTTTGTTTTGTTTTATAATTCTAAGCTTTCTCATTTGTAAAGGTCTTAGTTCAGGGTGTTTTTAATATTTAGTAGTGAGTGATAACACTGGGGAAACAGGAAAACCTTGTTCAGTATGTCAAACCCTCACATATGTGGTTGTTGTCTTTGACCATCATTTCTAAAACTCACAATGTTATTCTTTATACTGTAGATTCTGTTTGACATTTTACTCATAATATTCCCCCTCAATTCTGTGTGTCCAAAATGAAAGATTTGATTTAATTTGGAATTATAAACGCTTTTGGAGAGAGCCACTTCAACTTGATTCTTCGGTTTAATTTGAACTTCTAGTTGAAGTGGAAATTACATATTATCTAAAATAGCAAAAAAATGTAGGGATTATTGGCAAAAGAAGATACATGCTTAATTTCAGCACCACATTACTCTATTATTTAGCCTTATATACATTTCTGCACTATAGCTGGGGTGAGTACACACAATAGAATATTACAAAAGATTTACCTACAAACTACAGAAGAATTAATTTGCCACAATTTTTGAAAATTTATCGCCAGAAGTTTAAAAAAATATATGTCAAGATATTCTTCACTGTCAACTGCAAGGGCCTTTTTATTTTTAACAAAATTATAGTTTTGAGTTTATAGAGATGACTGTCCACTGTAGTTATTTTGCTCCTGAAATATGATGTTGTTATGATGATGAAATTCTTTTTTCTTGTGTTTTAACACAATTATATTTCTGCTTGACCTTTCATATTTAATCTTCTATTTGATAAACAAAAATTTTGAAAAATATGTGTGACTGACTAAAATATCTTGGAGCTGCATTAAAACAAGGTCAAGCCATTTTGGAATATATAATATAAACACAAGAATAGTAACAGGCATTGATTAGCTCCCTACTTACCAGACCTCCTTAAAGATGCACATAAAGGATGTCCTGCTATTACACACATTTACAGACAGTTTAAATTCCTTTGTGCTTTGATTAAGTGCACACGTAGAACACCAATCAATATCGTCACGCTTTGCTGTTTAAAAAATTGAGATCACTCAATCCGACACATAATTTCCTCTGTTGTTTATACCATGGCCTGAAATTATTGCCAGATGACCAATATGCTGCAGACCATATTTGGACTGTTTTATAAATACACCCATTTGTTTTAATCCTCTATCACTGCCTTTGCGTAATGTCTGAGAAACACTGATGTTAAGCAAGAAAAGACATGTCATGCCTTTAGTACATACGGCCATGAATAAATATCCCTGAATTGATTAACATAAAATAATGAAACTATCTTTCTAGCAAGATGAAGAGATTGATTCTCTCATAATAGCACAGAGGCAGGAATAGAAGCATAATCTAATATTTCAAAGGAACAACAGTGTCTGGCATAAAAGCGGGCCGCAATATGATGCTCACACCTCATAATGAAACTTTACTTTTCATTCTACAGTCCATTTCATCTTCACCACTCTACAATGTCCCGGGTCCTTGACGTGCGCTAGATGACATGTTCCCCCCCAAGAGTGAATAAATGTCGTGCAGAAACCTGGTTAGACCTGCATTCATTTTGCAGTCAGTTCCCTTCTGTGCCTCCAACACAAGAAGAGTACCTCTGTTAACAACCCTGCCAGCTAAAATCTAATCCAGCTGCTTCAAGTCTGCTCTGAAATTTCCTCCTCCACCTAACAACACATGGTCCAAGAATTGCAGCACATATCAAAGTAGAGAAATAGAGACTTAGAGATTAGATTAGACGAGAGGTGAGGTGTACTGTACTCCAGAGACAGCAGTTATTTGATTTATAAAATTATTGTATTTTGGGCTGATGGGCATTAAGCTGGAGGAAACTATTTCTATGATGATGGGGATCAAACAGATCACATGAATTATTAATCACGAGCATTTTGTCCCTGATACCCTTAGGAAAAAGCGGCTACTGCTAACACAATCCACATCTCATTTATTTTATGGAAAGTTATTAAAGTATATACTTGAAATCAAACTGTTGGTGCAAGGAGGAAAACATAAAAATAATGAATGTCATAGCCCCGGTATCAGAGGATGAGGCTTTCAGTCAGAAAACAGAGATTTACTGCTAACCTATGGCCAAAATAAAAAAAATTATCTAGTTTTCTCAGAACTTGGTACAGAAAACAGTTTCCTCCATACAATAGGTTCAAAAGAGGACTCCATTCTTGAAATATACCACAGGCAGCAGAGGAAAACACAGCACTCTAACCTCTATGTGACATGAAAATATGCTATTATGGACTCTAAAAGTCTACAGCCATGCTAGCAGCTCTGTGTGTCTGTACTGAAGCAGCAGTGATTTGAGCAAAATGCTAATATCAGCATGCCAACATAATGATTAGCAGGTATAATGTTAACCTTCATCTTAGTTTAGCTTAAGCACTAAACACAAAGTACAGCTGAGGATGACAGGATTAACATTAGATTTCTGGGTAATTAGTCATAAAACAAAGTATTGGACAAACTGAAACTTTGAGCTGATGATGGCGCTAGATGAAAAGTTAACGAATCACCAGAGTAAGTACAATTCATTCTGAGGGCGACATGAATGTCAGAGGCAAATTTCATGGCAAGCCATCAAATAGTTATAAAGATAATTTTAATTTGAACCAAAAATGTCAACCTCATGGTGGTGCTATAGAGCAAACATCAGGGAATCAGGGAGTCATTAGGGTACATCATCTTGGAACCATGAATGTCTGTACCAAATGTTGTGCCAATCCATCTAGAAGATTGCTGTGTCACTGGACAATTGCTGGTAAAGCTACATGACAACCCTATCTCCAAGAAATTACATTTATATACTACTAATTCGCAAAAGCAGAGATTTCCTATCAACTTAACATATCTGCCAAGTCACAAATTGTTGATACTGAATGTTTCAGAAAACGTTTTTACGTTTCCTACAAAACGTAATTGGCAAAACAAATAAGTAGTATATAAACATAATTTCTAGGGGACAATGTAAAGTCAGGAGATCACCAAAGTCATTACGAATTGTCCTCTGAACACCATGAATCTATACCAAATAGCCTACATGGCAAATGGTGGCACTAGAGGAAAAGTCAGGGAATCAATTAAGTCAGTAGGCGTCATCATCTGGGGACCATGAATGTCTGTACAAAATATTATGGCAATCCATATCGTATGTGTTGAGATATTTCAGTATGGACCAAAGTGGTGGACGGACTGACTGACTGACATCTCTAGAGCCCCAACACCAGCGTGGATCAACATAAATAGAAACATTTGGCAATCCATACACCAACAGCACGACGAAGCAGGTAACCTCATACTCCTCATCTGCTTCTGATGTTACAGGTGTTTTGAAAATTTTGCTTTAGAATTTGTGTTATTTTCGGTAATTTTACTGCTGCTGTCATTACCGTACTTTATCTAGATACACACGTATTTATTCTAAAACAATAAAAATAAATAAATAACCCAAAGCATGTGAGTAAACCTTCGCTGCATCATGGAGTGCTGCAGAACATCTCTGAAAACCATTAAATCAAATTGCTGCTGTCTTGCTGAATTATCATCACCCTGCATTAACTGTGTAGAACTACATATAGTCTGTGTTTTTCTTCCATATTCATTAATATAATAGCCTTGAGAGAAATATTAATGTGACCCAAACATCCAATCATAGTGGCCCAGCTTGCTTATGTTGATAAAAGCCTGTGCCGCATTACGGTGTGATGTAAACTCACTGCAATCAAATCAAATTTTGTTTTTCTACATAAACGCCGTGGGCACTTGGTCCTAAATTTTGCCAAGGAAACATCACTACAATTCAAAGCATTGCACTCCGGAGTATAGAGCTGTTTTCTGTCAGCCAGAGAGTTTGGTGCTCCCCTCTAGTGAGGATGCGGACGGCGCCCTCAGCACTCATCTGTGATGGGGGAGAGCTGATGAAGAAGTACAATGCCATGGCCAGCGGTCAGCAGTGTTTATGAGGAGTGTCATCACGGCTGACAGCCTTCCCGCTCTATGATTTATACACTTCCAATGGCAACAGGCACCTGCCGAGAAGTAACAACTTGCCTGCGGAGGAGTGTAGAATTGTTTCAAGCGAGAGGTGTCCTTGATGCCAGCAGATGTAATGACGCTGTTTGATGTCTGAAATTCAACAGCTGGAAAACTGTGCAAACATTTACCGGGGACGCATTTCAGACATGTCTATCATCTGTTAAAGAAGCTGTCTTATTTACAACAGTTCACTCGTTCAGACTGTACACTCCAGTGACTTTTTATTACAGTTACACTGCCATCACTCTCATAATAACATTTACCTTTACGTGACAGCAAGCTGAATATTTGTAATAGTTCAGAAGGACCTTAATAAAGCTAGGATGGCATGTACAATGGTTACAATCTTGTAAGTTTCTGCCGTGGTTAAACTAAAACAAAATCAGTCAAACTAAAAGAAGACTCCTTATGAATCCTCCTCTCTAAATTGTTGTGCTGCCCATCAGGAGGTTGATTCATCTCAGCAATTCACTCATATCACTTTCTCCTGCAGTTTGATGTGCAATTAAGGATCAAATAACACACCTACTGACTGCGTAACACTGTGTCTATAAGACAGATCAGTATAATTTTCCTCCTTGAAAGCCATCTTTAATTGAAATCTTCGTTTGTCATTTTGGGTACAATCACCCGTGGCATCCCATAAAACAGGCACTGACACAAGCAGAGCTTTGAAATTATTATATAATTAGGTATTAAATTGGTGATATATTCTGTTCTTGATCCTTTGGACAGTTACATTCACACATTTCTATCACATTTTTCTATTAAATTACACATTTTTGTTCTTGCAAAGCACAGATAACACTAATTAGACAGTTGAGAGTCTCACGAATTGATGGTATAGCTTGAGTTGCCTTTCATTCAAATCGTGGCATGAATTGATAAAGGTCCCTCTGCAGCTTGTGCGAGTTCCGTGTGACCTTCACTGAGCTCCAGACTAATGTTTTTGTTTTGTGTCTTCTAGTTTCCTTCAATTTGTAGGCCATGCAGAAACTGTTCAGCACACTTCACTCACACATGCAAGGTGAAAATATGGAGCTACGGTTAGAATATTTCATTTGCTACGACAATGTTATCAATCAAGTGATCACATAGTATATCCTGTTACTACCTCAAGTGATTGTGGCAGTTTTTATAGAGAGGGATTCAGTAGTGTTTGTTTGGATTTGACTATAGGGGTTTTCAACATTGGGAGCAATATCAAAATTATGACTGAAAATTATATAGCTGCAGTGTGTTTTATTCATTTTTGCTTAGTTTTATTTTTGTTTACATGAGCCAAATACTAACTGATTTACAGTTCTTACCTTCCTGTGCATTTCTAAAACCATTTGTGATAATTAAAACAAACAGATTTCAAAAATTAACATTTACAAAAAAGATTTCTCTTGAGGAGCCAGTATTACAGTTGGTATCTTACAGGAAAGCTTTTAAGGCTCAACCTGCCAGAGAAAAAATGCACGAGCAAAAATGTTATGCTACTATATGAAAATCTGACATGTTTCTTTACATTTAAATTGAAGTAATTGGTGCTCATTACCTTCAGTGAGTGCAGACACTTGGAGAGATTGCAGAGTTTAGTAAATGAGTCAGTAGAGGTACAAATAAAGTAGTGTTTTCTAGATGCTTGAATCAATCTGTTCTGATTGAAGGCAGACACATGGAGAATTAAAATTCTCTGTGTTGCCCAAAATGACCATAGCACTTATCAGATTTTGGCAAAAAGTTTATTATTTTACATCTGCATTTTTTCTGCTTCATAATACTAACTCAATGTGACTGTAGTCTAGTCTGTACTCTGCCTTTAGAGTGCTATTCTGCCAACTTTAGGCTTTCTGTTTTTCCACCATGTCACACTTTAGTGATAAGAACTCGGTATATCCTGGAAGAAATGGAAAAACCGAACCAGAATCTTTATCTCTCGACATAGTGGATAAACTTAACCTCTGTCTGGGTGTTATCAAACTCCAGTGAGCAGGACCATATTTCTTGTCCATGTGAACATTTACCCTCTGGTCTTCTCTGAATGGAGAGGTACTGTATATCCTGAATCTCACGTCTGGACAAATGTTCCCTTTGCGCCCAGTATGTCTTTCCTATAATAAATCCTTTAAATTACTCCATGCTTGTTCACAGGAAGAAACATAACATTCTTTCTCACAGTTCTCCCAACACACAGTCAAGAAATATAACTTATATGGAACAAACTGCGGTGCAAACATGCCTCCAAAACAGCCATGTGCATCCAAAGAGGCCCACTCAATTTCAAACATTCACAGAAAAGTTAACAAAAAAGGCTAACAATTCAAGAAATGTCTACTTTAAGGTCACTACACTATATGAAAGAAAGGACACAGGAATTGTCAATAGCATAATTAAGACATAAGGGTTAAAACTCATGTGGTTAAAATCTTAAAAAGGTACGTAAGGGAAAAAAGAACATGTCAGACATAGTGTAAAGCTAATGAATTAGAATAGGGTTTAGGAACAGTTTAACCATTGGCTGATTTGATACTTTGGGGACAACTTTTCTATTACACCGTCTCAGGGCTGCCACAGTTAAAGCTTCATCACCCATCAGTCTTAACCAATGTGTTGAAAGAAAACAGAGCACAGAGATTTGCACTTTCAACCCTAATTAACATGTAGATTGAGGTGGGCCTGATGTGAACATAGAGGAGAGTCATCACAGAAAAAGTATATCTTAATGTTGCATATTTCATGCTCAGAAACACTGTATTTCATGGAGGAATGGCGTTAGAAAGGCAGAGGAGGTGTTGAGGAAGATGAGATTCAGGTTCGGGTGGAAGGCACCCAAGGAGAGACTTGAATCTGAATTTTTTCTGATGCCTGCAATAAACACTGACCCTCTTGTTTTTCTGACATCTGATGCAATGTGTGAAACTATCCCAGCTCAGCAGAGCAGAACAATTGTGGAAACCTGCTCTGCATGTGAGTTATTGGTAAATCAGAGACAGCTGCCTCCACAATTCTTTCTGTGCATAAAATTGTGCAGCGCTCCTCACAGCTGATCTGGGCCTCCGTCATTCAGAAAGCACTGTCATGCCGACACAGATTCACTCAGGAGATATGTAATTTCTGTGACATTTTCCATTCAACTATGTAAACAGACATCAAACTGTGGATAATCAGTATATTATTATTCTGATTCTGACAGAATATGCTCCTATTTTAATCACTACAGTCTACACAGGCTGCGTAATGGCTCGCATTTCACTCGCACTATATGGTTTCTGTCATTTTAAGTAGTTCTTAACACACCGATATATGTTTGATACTATGAAAAGGGGGTGCCACGTCATGATTGACAACTGTGAGTGTGCTCGCAATTGGTTCAGGCAGGTGTATAGGCGGGAGGATCACTACTGCACAGACTGTGGCTCCAAATAACGTCACCAGTGCACCCATATCCGGGATATGTTGGCTTCATTTCTGTACAGTAGGAGGAAGTGGAGACGCGTTGTCCATCTTTATATACAGTCTATGGTCTGGACCAACAGACAGACTGACATTATATTTATATATATACATATATGTATATATACATATATACATATATACATATGTATATATATACATATGTATATATATACACACACACACACACATATATATATATATAAATAGAGAGAGAGAGAGAGAGAGAGAGAGAGAGAGCGCGCATCTTTAGCTCGTTTCATTAGAGGTGCCAGCAAACCATGTTAACAGTAGGGTGCTAGGTAGTAGAAAATTATTATCCTAAGGTTAAGAGTCCTTAAGAGTCCTTAGACCAAAATTCCATTCCAAAATAAATTCCATTTTAGCAAATGAGTGTTCATGAAGTTATACAGCATGCTATTATAGAAGCATTTGATTGGAAACAGCTGATTTGACCTCTCACACTGCACATGTTCCCAGCAGAAAGCATATTACTGTACTTTACAAGCTGCCTGTGTGCTGAATACTGGCAAAGAAGGTAAATGATATGGAGTAAGAAGAATGCAGTGTTCATCTCTGTTGCCATAAAAACAGAAATATGAGAAAAGTTGGTTACAACCCGGAGCAACTGTATAACTAGGCAGAGGTTTTACCCCTCATTTGGTTCTTTTTTTAATTATTGTGGACACCGTAATGTAAACCAAGCTGAATGGATGTCTTAATAAGCCTCTATCAAACCATGGCTTGCCTGCTCTGCCTGCTCTGCCTGTGGCTGGCAGCAGTACCAACCGTTAAGAACAGCCACATTGGTCTCACGGTATAAGGAAATTTAACTTAACAGCATATTTCAAAAAATCTTATTTGCACATTAATAATTGCAAGGGTTATTGGCCAAGTTGCCTGGCCCTACCTACAATTCATCAATATGTGGAGGGGGAAAAAGGAGATTTACATATGCATGACCAGCAGAATGCAGATGCATTTCTCTGCCAGCACTATTAGGAGTGTTCTCCATTCACTGCACATGGTTCGTGAACAGTATGGCATTCTAATTTGGTATCTTCAGAGGTATGGTGCGCACTCTATGCAGCTCAAGCCCCCGGGTCAGAGTCTACATGTCTCATCTGCTGCAGGAGTTGAGGGCACGAGAACGATTTGTTTGTGAAACACATCATAAAAAGCAGGTGGAAGAAATGGAGAGGCAAAATTGGTAACGTCTGACACTGACTCATCTCTTGGTGGGCCATTTTATCTTTCAACTCAAAGGAATGATAGAAACATATGGTGTTATTCACAATTGCAGGAATTCCAACCTAAAAATGAAACAGCGGTCAGTTTAGTAAGAAATCACATGCGGTCACCCTGCAGCCCAAACTACTCTGTGGCCTGTTACAAGTCTACAGATGGTGTGCGTTAACAAAGAGTCAGCTAACAGGTGTAACAGTGACACAGCCATACTGTGGTGAGGTGTGAATAGAGGAGAGGGAGATTTGTCCACCAGATCTACATAGTTACCCAGCTTTTTTGAATCACTCTTAGTTATTAGAGATTATTATTTATTATTTTAACAGAAATATTTGTTGTTTTATAGCAAAATGATATATCAGGTATAATCCTGTTACATCTCTGTACATTGTTTTATTTTATATCTACCTACCTAACAATGTGGACAGATTCCACATGGCACTCACCCATGCACCCACACAGGCACAGAAAAATACATGCAAACACACACACACACACACACACACACACAACCACACACAAACACACAACCACACAGAAAGAGCCTTTTCCAAACATTGCTGCCAAATCTGATTCAGTGGCTTTATATCATATAGAGCACACAGGCCCAGTGCCACGAGGGGTCTTAAGGGGGTTTAGCCTCCTCAGTTGTATTTTTTGCCCTCTCTGTTTGAGCTTTATGTATCTATAGAAAAAAAGTACAACCAACAAAAGTAATGGCCGAGATACATGATTACTATTGCTTAGCTGTTGTTTCTGAACAATGGAAAATCTGCGTTTTACTCATGCTCATGTTCTTATATTTATGTTGCTTATGTTACCTATGTTCTCATGTTTATGTCTATATTATTATATGTTGTCTTTTTTAAAGCACATTGAGTGCTATATAACTAAAATTCCCATCGCTGTTGCTTCAGAACCATGGACAGCGCTGTTTTGTGTGCAGGGGGTGCGGTGCGTGTGTAGTCTCACTGAAACCCATAGCACTGAAACAGAGTGTAAGAGATCAATGAATTTTATTTTATGAAAAAAATTGCCCCCTCGCAATTTTTAACAAACCCTTCAGTCACTTCATCCTGGCACCGGGCCTGAGAGCACATCCTTGTAATTACATATATCTTAGTAATGATATGCAAATGCTTCATATTGGAAGATTTTCTAAGACTGGTAGAATTCATTTTGATACAAAGCCAGTAGAAAAAAACAGTGTTCTCTTGTTCCCTTTTATAAAGTCTAGTCATTTTTACGGATCATTCAGATATTTTAAAAGTACAAGCTGCAAAATGTTACGTTTTATAAGTATTCATGCTGTGCCAAGTTTCTGATGTGCTCTGCTGCATATTTGTTTATGTCTTGGAGACAGAATATGTGATTTATAGTTAGACTGGTGGGGGTGGCAGCAACGGAAGCTGTTATGTTCTTCCTTTGCTGCTTGTCGTGCGCCGCTGCTGTTCTCTCCAGCTTGCTGTACGTTCACCCCGATATGCACCCTCAGGCAGTATGCCTTTCATTATTTCTTTTGAAACTTTCATCTGAAGTCTCTGAGGGATTAGCCCTCTTGATTCCTGACACAGTCAATGAAAAACAAGCCTCATATACAGGGAGGCTTACAGCCAAAAAGCCGTGCTCAACCCTCCCCTCGCCTCTCAGTGTGAAACTATATAATGGTTTACACAACAAGTGGAGACTCCTCTCATTTTTGGTCATTTTGACATATTCAAATTTGTGTTGGATTTTGTATGCAAGTGTGTTGCTACAGAAAATAAAATTCATTTTATATATTTGATGACATCTAGCTGTTGTTAGTGTGGAGGTTGAATGCACTTATTGTACGTTTCGTTGGATAAAAGCATCTGTCAAATAAATGTAATGTAATGTGATGTAGTTTTAACCTTTAAGCAATATAAACTCTGCAGCACTATGCAGGTTTTAGCTGCTTTGGTTTCCCAGGTTGCACATAGACAGTATGGTTGAGTCTCCACACTCTCGTTAACACCTCAATATAAAGCCATAGGCAGCTATTTCCTATATAGCTATGTGAGCTAAACAAATGGCTGGTTATGAAATGTGAATATTTATTTTCCTTAGCAGCTGAAAGAGACCAAACCAGAGCTAATGTGTTAAATTTGTTGGCTAGATATATGACTACAGGAAGATGCTCATGTTTCTCTGTTTGCTGAATGTGTAAGAAGGCAATACTGTTTGTAAACATATAAACCAACAGTATATCAGTGTTTGTTTTTTAATCTTTCTGTACCCTCAGAGATGGCCTGACGTAATTTTAAATATTATGGAATTAAAAATAAGGCCAGAATCTACTGAATATATGAGTCTAATTAAATGTTTTTGAAGTTATTTATTATTGATATTTCTATACTAACAATATATGAAATGACAATGTGAAAGGGGTCGCTCTTAGTGATGAAGCTACATAGAATTATCGCTCAAATCTGCAGCTCCCCTCGACTTTACGAAGTTTTATAGTGAGTTTCAGCTCATTGTTCAGCTGTCCGGCCAGCAACTTTACTGTTCTGGTTCACTCTCACTGCTCTCATAGCGGTCCTTCAGCAAAAAAGGTCGTAAAACCCACTGTACACTGTCTGCTCAGCCCAAAATGTCAGTCAGACAAAGTTAGCGACTAGCTGGAGAACATAGTGGAGCATTTAGCAGCTACAGAGACGGAAGATATTTCTCTCAGGAGTTGGTAGACAGCAAAAACAGAGCTAAACGAGAGTGTATATTGGACTTACCAGGTGGACAGAAACACATCTCTAAATGAATAATAATGTTGCTCCGTATCTGCTGGATGTGTAAATAAGCAACTGTTTGCCAACAAGTTTGCCATATTAACTGTCAAAGTTGTGTTCACAACTTGTTTCTGCTGCCCTCAAGTGGCCAAAAAAAATCGCAGGTTTAAAGTTTAAAGGAAAGAAAGTAGGGAGTCTAGAGGTCTGTTCCATAAAGCTGGAGTGGGCAATTTGAACAATGCAAAACCTTCCACCTCTCTCTCTTTGTATAGTGATTTAAATACAAAAAGCCATTAATTGTTGTGACTTAAAAGGTAAAAATATTTTTTATTTGTAGAAGATTGCTGATCAATTTGGAAACAGGAGATAATAGCATCAAACTCTATTCTTAGTGGACCATGTTAGTGGACAACCTTCTTTCTGTTAGCATTTGATTAGAAAATTGAAATTTAGATGCTGATGCAGTCGGTTAATTGAGTGTCAATAATGTTATTATAGTATTAACGCTCTACAAAGACTACAGCATGAAGGAAGGTAACACTCTCATTTGAAACTGTCTTTTTAAAGTGGCGGTACATGATTATCAGCAGGATCAGTGTTAGCTAAACTGTGCTTGAATGGTGAAATGTTGCAATCTCGACTCCTTACGCAGTAAAAACTAGGAGTTATTAAACAGCGTATTTGAGTCCCTTTGGGATTTACATGCTGTGTAATGACGCACTCCCTCCTCGTTCTCCTTTGAGCTTACTTTTGTCAGCAGTTTCATTACTTTGCACTTTGCTACTAAGCAGGTGGAGCTAATCTATCTAGTTTGCCCTTCAGTTATGGTTTACTGTCCGGGGGACTGGACACAAGTGTCTCCAATAATCCCTTAATTAGGCAATGATGGACTATTCATTTAGTATGCAAAGCTGCAAATCTCCCCATCCACTGAGCGGAGCCCTCTGCAGTCATACGGAGGCCAACGCTAATGATCTTAGCAAGTGGCAGCAATCCATTGGAGCGCTGCAGCAAGTGCACATTAATCTTGCGGGTGATCCAGTTGATGAATGACCCTGGCCCATAAGCCCTGGCAGATCCCACCTTAATTATGCTGAGGGAGCCACACCTGGGAGACACCGGGGGACATCTTGCTAACTCAGGAACAACGACTCAGGAGAAGGCCTGCGGTCCACAGGCTGCTCGCTACTGAAGCTCTAGTCCAGGCGTCACTGTAACCCCTTGGGAAAAGAAAGCCTTTACAGCAACTCCATGGAGGACATTATAGCTGGGACTGACTTCCAAAGCACAAGTTGTGGAAAGGGCAAATGGATGTCATAAATTCAAGACACTTTCCACTGATAGGTCATTAGAGGAAAGTGATTTTTAGGCCGGCTCCAAAAGAAACTCATTCAAGATGTTGCTTTTTCTGTGATGATGCTTCCAACAGAACATTTTCACCAGTGCTCTAATTGTTCCCCAGTATTTGGCTGTGCTCTGACATGTTTAAAGAAAAAAAGCACAGCAGGCCAAGTGTTGCATCAGTCTAACATCAACACCCTGAAACTGGCACAATGGGAGGATGAGTAAAAAAAGAAAATGTGATCAAAACGTACGAGTAAACACTATGAGGAAAAAAGGAGAAAAACACCAAATCCTCTGCAAACTGTCTGATTAGACATTACAAAGGAAGACATCCTCCAAAACAGTTCCAAAATTCCTTATCTTTTAGGGAACATTCAAGGTCAGGAAAATAGTTGGTATCTTCAGATTTAAGAGGCAAAAACCACTGACAGGGCTCATTATCTTTTAGATATTCATAATGCAAAATACTGTATAGTAATAACAAAATTATTTTGGGTTTACCTTTTTGGCCTGAGAACAAAGTGTTTTAGTCACTGAGCAGCTGAGAATGTGTGGGGAGTAGATGAGAGGAGGAGATTGGGAGAGTCTTGAAATGAGTTTTTGCTCCAAAACATGAGTGTATTGGTCATTTTGTGCTGAAATCTTGCTTTTTAGCCCTAGTGAGATATAAACTATTTTCCTTGAATAAATCCATTGTTAACTACACTAAATGTGCTTACATTTTCTTTCAGAATTTACTGAACCTTGATAGTGAAATAGGCCACATTAAAATATTCTGCTGTTACTGTAGATGGGCGTCCTCTCACTGATCTTGTTGGGAATACCCATTCCATGTGAACTCTGAGTCGCCTTAATACACACCTTCTTCATTTTCCCCCCTGTAATGGTCGACTGGTCCTCACGTCCTCTTAGGATGCGATTGAACATATGACCCATTCATAGAAGTTATTGGATTCTCGGGTACAACTAACACCATTAGGGATAAAATGTATATAATATGCAAAGCCACTGTGACTTATCTGGGAGAAAATGTGTGAAATCTCATTATCTCTTGTCTTGAAACGAGGATCAGGCATGCTTTGTTTTATTCTATTTTTTTTTTGTGAATCAATGCAACACAGGCCAATTGCTGCATCACAAACATGCAACAAACTGATGTAACTGCATCCACGTACAATAAAGTTAGAATCCAAAAGGTCACCTGGAAATGGGACAAAGCCCAAAGGAGTTCTCTTAAGGGCCAGCTGAATTTAATACACATCCATCACTTTTTATCATCTAATTAGTCCACAGTGTGGCAGCCTGGACAACATTGGAGGGAAGCAGAATTATTGATCAAGTAAAGGATAGTATCTATCATTTCACCTCAACATCGACACCCCGGCCATTTGAAAACAGGAAAGACAACATAGCAGCAGCAAAGTGCGATGAGAATCATGAACGCCATTCAAAACAGAGGCCATTTGTTTGTTCTCCTCGGTTAGGCCATCGACTAATAGACTCATTGTTCTGACTTTGCAGTGCAACAACTACCGGGAAAATAAACACCACAACTACAGGACAAATAGCAATCTGCATTTAGAATTCTGAATGTGAAATATAATATTGTAGTCTTTTATAATTACAGGATGTCTTACAGTTTAAGTGCACTGTACGTAGGTAACTGCAGAGAAATACTAATACCACTTCATGAATGCCTGACCAACTCATAATTCATCTGGATCATAGTTAAATGTTACAGTAAAGGTCTTGCTGATGTTTAAAACTATCTTTTATAGAGAAATATAGGAAATATTGGTTTCATTATTACACCCATAAAAAAAGAGACTTATTCTAATTATTCTATATTACACAGTCTGGCAATATTTACAGTAGCAACCCCATGAGATACAATGATGATGATATGGTGTTTGGATTGATGGTTATTGTTTTGAGAGTACATGAGTAAAATTATTGAGTGTAATGATTACTAACATTTGGAAACACCTAGAAAAAAAACAGTTCAAGATTTTATACTCATCAGTTGTTACATTTATGTTGATGGAAGCAAAAACAGGTGAACTCCACCTGGAGCCATTTCTTTGCTCAGATGAAGTCATGTAATTTGATGTTGGTCATATTTTTGCCTAATTCATCACTAGTGGGAAATTCATTTGTAAATAGGATCTATGGTAAGTGTGCGTTTTGCCATGACCTAGGGGGAATGCTCAGAAAAACAAAAGCTGAGATGAAACAGGAAATGGATGAGTGGGCACGTTATCATAAATATTTCCCTGAAGATAAGTCCAATGATTACTCCATTAGAATCAACAGCTATTCCATAACTTGTCTTCTCTATAGAGGATGTGACATGATAAGACATGCAAGCTGTGCCCCAGTTTGTAGGCCAACAAAGGTTTATCCTTTAGAAGACTGAAGGTTTGTAGCTGAATGTGCATCTCTTTCACAAATTAGATGGTTCAGCATCACAGGAACCAAAACTAGTAGAGCATTTTGGTGGTTCTTATTTTTTCACATAAATACCTGGTAAATATGACATGTCAGTGTGTGTTATTTCCTGACTTTAAAAGAACCGCCTCGATGCACCAATAAAGAATTGGCTGAGGTGCAATGGATTGCTGCATACTGAGGGCCTCAAACGATGTGTCCTCCAAATTCAGCTGAACAAGGCTGCCTTTCTTGGCCACATTTGAAGTAGCCTTTGAAATGGGACAGGCCTTGTTGACACATTATGATGTATTTGGTTTTGGAATTGCGAATTTTCAATGAGGCAGCTCCTGAACTGGGACACAGCCACAGTCATCTCCACTGAGATCTGTAATGTTAGGACAAACAAATCAATGCTGTCAATCCCAGCATCAATTAGTCATTCTGACAGTTGACCCTGCTGAGTTGTGCCAGCAAGTTCAGCAATTCAAAAACAGCGTTCTAGCAACAATAATAGGCTAAAGTGACAGATAACTTATCTGGTTTCAAACAGCCCACTCAGGAATTCTTAGTTTTTGCAGCTATGCAGGAATTACAACAAGAGGACAGTGGACAGTGTTACTATCCGGTGTGAGTGTTGGAATATGTGCATGTTCTGCAAAAAACTGTGCTCCAAAACAGTTTTTATGTAATGCAGGATCAGAGAATTTGTCAGGGTATGAATGTTTGTGAAGAATGACCAATGAAGACCAGTGCACACATCAGGGGAAAACATCTACACACTTTTTCTTAATTTACAAAATGATCTCATCAGTGCAAATGATCGTTGTTATAAATCACAATCATGTGAAATTGTACAGTGCACATTAACACGCTTAATAGCGATTAGCGAACTAAATCAATAGCTGTCAGCTCCTACAATTAGCCATAATTTGGTATTACTTTAAAGGCCCCATTTTCTCACTGTTTGGCCCTTCAGTTTCTCTGTCACCTCTTCCTTTCTGTCAACAAAATGTGTATAACTCAGGACAGCAATCCTAAACATTCAAGCCTGTGCTGTGAAGTGGATCAAATGTGGGTTCGATTTGGGTTCTCACAAAAGAGAACATTATTTTTTTGATATGTTAATTTTTTCAAATGTGTCTCAAATTTGTCAAAGCAAAGCATTTTTGTCAAAGGCTGAAATATTAAATCTGTTAAACCAAGGCCAAAAATAAATAAATAAATCAGCATTATGTCAAAATCCACTTTCTTGCCAAACTCTGCCATTGTTTAAGAGTGCCAAAGTAGTCATTGCACCTTTTTACTCATAAACATAAAATAATGACAGTTATTTCAGTTACCACTTTATTATTGTGGCAAAGCCAGTTAGCCATAATTTAACTTGGGTTAATACATGCAACTGTATTAATCTTCTTTTTTTTTTAAACGCAGACACAAATTGTGACAGAATGTCTAATCACGTAAATTATTTTCTTATTCAATTTTATCCCACTTGCTACAATATATTCTCTGTTTCAGTTTAAACTTGTGCATCTGGATGTGATCTGTAAGCCAAGACATGTTGTTGCATCAAAAGTTAGTCATCTCCCTTGACTTTTACCAATTTTTGGTGACTGAATTAAAAATCAATCAAAAGGATTTTTGCACATGACCCTCTTAATAGAATTAAGGTAGAAAAAGATGGAAAAAAGCAGAAGGCTTCTTCATAGTGTCAGAAACCTTTAGATCAGGTTGTAATTTTTTGGTTCAACTGGGTGATGACCTACTGCTAAATCAAGGGTTGCAGCTTGGAGTTATGGGCTCAAAACACTGAGTGTAACTGTACAATAACTGACTTGACCATCATAACTAGAAGTTTAACCAGAAATCTGTTACAAATCGATTTAGATAAGAGACATTTGTAGGAGTCTGCGTAGGGAAATGTTACATGAATTGTATTATTTTTTTGTTCCAATTTGTCCAGAGCTATGGAAAAAGCATAAAATACTGTATTTATATAAATACTTCTGGAACACAAAAGCCATCATGTTTTACCTAACTACTGTATATCACAAGATAAAGGGGTTCCATATTTTTAAAACACTGTAACACCAAAAACACCAAAAGATATGTTAGCATGCCCATTTTAAGGCATATAGACAGCCAAACCATTTTTTTTCATTGCTGTCATCCAACACACACAATTCCCCATCAAAATGTACAGTACATAGCCAGGCTGTACAGCTGCAGGGTGGGACATATATTTGCACATCGTGTTTGTGTTTATACATACCAGGTTTTGTTTATATGCACGGCCCCAGGCTCCAGGTCTCTGGTTGCATAGAATTCATGTCTTTGCTTGGCCCATTTTGTTGTTTAGCTTGCCTTTACATGTGCATTAATCAGATTTCAATTATATTTGGTATGCTAACAAAAACCAAATGCTTTCCAGAGTTTTGTGTGATATTGATCCAAACACATTTGCCAGGACCAGAAATAAAGCATGGGAGTCTCCCATCCCTCACCAGGCGGCTGAATGTAAAGGTGGTATGTGTCAATAAATGTGCCATTCCTCTTTGGTGTTTCTATAGAAATAAATTATTTTGTCAGTTGTTTGAGATTCTGCATTAAAATGTCCAAAAAGCATATTTCATCTTTTAACAATCATTCTGCTAATGACCCAGTACTGTATAAGAAATGTTTGTTTTGCCAATCTTCCTGCAGAGAAATTCTTCAAAGAAATTCATGAGGAAAATGCCTTCGAGTGATACTTGAAGGCATTTCCTCATGAATTTTGTTATCTTCATTAAATACAGACAAGAAGAGTGTAGACTCTGTCTAATTGCAGCCTGATAAACCATCTCTGCTGTCAGCCCCAGTGGAACAACAGGGTGTGGTACTGGCGACGGTACTCTGACTTAAATTACACTGAGCACTGTAACAGTCCGGACGGCTGTACCTGCCAAAACCTCCCCACAATGGCCGTTCATCTCAGCTCCACCAGACAGGCTCAGCCTGTGGCAGAGTTCAGAATCAGGTCATTTCATATTAGAAGACCCAAATCTCAAAGTGGTGCAGCAGGAGCTGTAACTATACTGAGAAAGTGCCAGGGGCCTGATGTATTTTGCAGTGACAGCACAGGAACTTCATGTGTGGTGTTTTTTACAAAGACAATTAGATAGACAGTCTTTTGGGTTTTTAGCATAAAACAGTCTCGAGAGTCCTTTGTGCTGCACCTTGTGATAATGAATCAAACACTGAATGAGCTCTGTCACTGCATTAGTTCACCATAGAAGCGACAGCAGGTGTTGTATAAGATACAGTTTAGTCCTTAACCTCGTCTGTGCTAACTGCCTCCAGGCTATCCAGACTGCATCCCCAGCGCACCACCACAAAGAACAATGCACTGACCACCAATAACTGGTGTAGAGCTGTCTGGGTTAGATTTGAAAAGCTAAAAGCCCTGAAAAACTCTCATTATTGCACAGTACCGGAAGTTATCTAAGATAACTCTGATATTGCAGCCTCCTAAAGCCTGTGAGATGATATTCATAGTGAATTAGATGAATCTTTTTGCATGAACTGTGAGTGGATATTGTCAGGATTGAAAACTGCAGACACATTACATAGCTGAGACACATTTTTAATTCCAGGTATAAATGTAATATGGATAATTCATATCTGAATGCATTCTAGACACCAGGCAAATTTTAATGCGAGCTGCAAAGAGGGCCACTATGCTTTGTGTGGCTCACAGTCTCATCGTGATTAACACTGAATGTGTGCTAGTAGATTGTGACTAGAGTGGTTAGCTTGTGCCATATTTACATGGAACAAGGAGATGGGAGAGTCATTTTTAACCTCCTGGAGTGAGTAAATGACTGTTGGTTGACTTGAAGTGGCAAACAGCGAAGGTTTAAAACCTTTAGCGTCAATCCTGTTAAAACCTATTGCCAGTAGTAAAGGTAGAAAAAGTTCATATGATATTGGCCTTTTGACACAACCAGTAAACTCTCTTCTTAACAAAACTCCATTTTTCCTGAGTGACTGCTTGTTTGTAAATGCAAATAGACACAATCTGATCATTCAGCTTCCATGGGGACAGACAATGTCTGAGCGATTTATGAATGGCTCAGATAACAGACACAACAAAGGGAAGATAAACGGGTCAATATATTTTCTCTTGTGCTCTGATAATAATTTATCATCAGCATTGAGTGGCGGCAGCCATCTTAATACCACTTAACATGTGTTAAGAGAGTGTCTGAGCATGCTCAGAAATCTCTGACAGGGTGACTTTTAGACAGGTAGGAAGTGTGATAACAGTTGGAAAATTTACAAACAGGGCAGTTCGTGTTAGAGAGCTCTCTGCTCCTCCGAGTGGCAATTTACGAATACAACAATTTCAACAAACCCATTGAGCTCTCCTACGCTCTCTTGACTGCCAAACACCCAGTAACCATTATGCTCCAAATACTTGTACACACTTTCCTCCCACTCACCTAATCACCTGCATTGCTTATGTACAGGTCTAGTTTGCCAATAACTTGACATGTCATATTGCTTGGGACATAAAATTGGATCTAAAATCAGAATTGAGAAATCCTTACAAAATATGATCATTTCAGTCATGCAATAGTGTTTTGGATCAAGTTTTCACCAAAGAACATATCAGCACATGGCAACTAGTGATATTATTTATTGGACATCTGCATCTCACATGAGATAGCTCATAGTTGGTCATGAAAATATAAATGAATGACTTGGTTTGTTTATTTAGTCACTAAGGAAGAGCACCCCTACATGAAATAACCATAACTGTCTACAAGCTTTAAGAGCAACATGCACGGTTATTTGAGAAAAATGAATGTCCGTTTTTTTTGCAATATGTAATTTTTTTGGCCCACTGGGGGGCAGAAAAAACAAGTTGTGAACACAGCACTGGCCTATCATCACCTTTTAAGTTGAAGTGACGAAGTTGTCAGCAAACAGTTGCTTCTTTACACATCCAGCAGTTACGGAGCAACATAATCATTTTTTTTTCTTTTAGCTCTGTTTTTGGTCTCTACCAACTCCTGAGGTTGTTCACTATGTTCATTAGTTAGTTGCTAACTGTGTCCATTTGGTATTTGGTGCTGAGCAGGGTACAGTGGGGTTTTTAGAGCTTTTCAGTTGAAAAGAGCTGCCTGCTGCTTCCAAAAACGATGCTATAAGAACAGTAAAGTTGCGGGCCGGACAGCTAAACAATGAGCTGAAACTCGCTACAGAGCTCTGTAAAGCCGAGGGGAGCTGAAGAGGCTGGTGATAATTCTCTGTATAGGTTCATCACTGCGCATGACCCCGTCACATTGTTTTCACATTGTCATTTGATACTTTGTTATAATTTTAAAAATCAATAGCGGCTTCAAGTTTAGACAGCACCTGGAGTAGCCGTATTTCCATTGGGTTCAAAGACTATGTACAATGTGAAGATGTATTTTCTCTCTATACTGGTAGCTCTCATTGGATGACATGGATTTTCTGATTCGGTGGAAATGCGCTGGCTGAATGCAAAAGAGCTCCCTTGCTATATTGTTGTCCTTTAGTAACACTGCAACACTCTATAAAAAAATTACTTTGTGTCACCCCTGGTTTGCATGCCGAGCCAGCTACAGACAGTTAGAGGAGACAAATTTGGTCAAGCTACATATACATATAAATATTTTCTACATTTCAAACACAGAACTGTATATATAGCAGTGGCTTGCTCTTCTGGGAGCCAGGCATCGCAAATTATTTGGGACCCAGTACTTAGTGTGACGCTGGCTCTCCTGGTGTGTTGGAGGTGTGTGATGAATGAGATTCTCTAATACAGGGAGACGTTTCAGTGGCATGCAATCTTAAATCCTCATATTGCGGCAACAAAGTGTACAAGTTAAGGTCTAGTGAATATTCTCATCAGTAATTATAGTCTGCAGCCATGTATAATACATTCAGTGTATAATACGCCTAAGCAGCATCCACATCCTCAGCATAATGCAGAACACAGGATTGTATTCTGCATGTGCTCTCTTGCATTTAGAAATATGTAGAGGAGAACTACACCCTCCACGATTATCCAGTTTGATTCATGTAACCTGTTTTTATCATTATCAGGAGAAACTTCTTTTTCTGTCTTTTTTTGTAAATTAACTTATGCAATGCTCCACAGAAAACCAGCAGGGTGCAGACATGAGCTTCCCGTAAAATGTAATCTCTATCAAAATTATCTTTCTGAGATGGAGTTTTATGGTGAACTTCCTACAGTATGAAACAATTCACAATGTAATTGGCTCTCACATATCCTAACACTGTAATTCCCATCTCTGCAAGTAGGCACATGAATGAGGAGAAGCAGCTTTCCATGTCAGATTAGGAAATCTGACGTTTATAGCCCTACTTGTGCACGGATAGAGGAAAAAGTGGGTGTACACACTAGTTGTGCTGTGTGGCTCTACGGTGCTTCAGTTCAGATGAGCTCACCCAGCCGATGCGCACAGCGTAGGATCCTACCAATGTGAGAAGGCGCGAGGACGGCGGGCAGCAGCCTGGTGGGAAGAGTGGATGCTTTTGTGCAAAGGCTGCCGACTTTCTACTACACAGAGTACACAGAGTAAACAGAGAGAAGCGTAAAGGATTGTGCGCCCGTTCGTCTCTTGTTGGAGAGATTCAGTGGATTTGTAGGTTGCCTGGATGGATGTGTGAATCCACTCTTGTATCGCAGACTAGACTGGACTTGGCGCTGAGCTGCTGATGAGAAGAAACCTACTTTAAACACTCTCGCTGTTCATTTTCTTTTTTGCCCCCCCCCC